>BDDA01000216.1:135291-146518 GCA_001662385.1 Chlamydomonas asymmetrica | reverse complement strand
TGTGTGTGTGTGTGTGTGTGTGTGTGTGTGTGTGTGTGTGTGTGTGTGTGTGTGTGTGTGTGTGCCCTTCTGAAAGTATTTGGTTCCCATGGGTTGACTGGGCTTATTTGGTGGCTGCCGCAAACCGAACAGCCGTTGCGTGCATGCGCGTGTGTACCCTGGGGGCCCAGGTGTGCATGCATGCGATAATAGAGTGCGAAGGACGTGGAATCGTTGGGACCTGGGAGCGCACAGGCCAACGGCAAAATGGTTGCAGCGCAAGCGCACAAAATGCAAAGCGTTGAACCAAAACGTGCTGTAAGTCGCATGCTGTGCGTGGCAAATGGGGCATGTGCGGTGGTGGTGGTGCATGCACATGTGCAAGCGATTAAAGGCGTCGATAGTATGCGGGCGCATGGCGCAGGTGATGTGGTCAATACACTGGTACGAGATTGCAAATGAGCCTCCAGAACCATGATCCATGGAGGAATCATGATCACAACTTGTTGACCTGAGCGCGGCGTGGGCAATTCCGAGATGTGGTCAATACCAGCCCGATGCATACCCCAAATCCGGTAGCTGAGACGCTGGTCAATCAAGAAACATCAGCTGTCCCCCAACTGATCCAAACAGCGTGTAACATGCACTGCTGCCTTTAGTGCAGGGCACTCTTAAGCAGCTCTGCTACCACGGTATGGCCAGCCTTGAGCGCGAACATGAGCGGCGTACGGCCAGCACGGTCAACCACGTGCGCCGCTGTGCCCAACTCCAACAACAAGCGGACCTTGCCGACCCAACCACTGGAGGCGGCTTGGTGCATGGCGGTGTGGCCTAGCTGATTGGAGATATCCAGTGGCACACCATGTGCTGCCAGCACGCGCAACATGCCATCGCGGCCATGCAGTGCATGATGCATCACGGTATTGCCATCCGCATCAACAACGGTCGCATCAACGCCCGCCTCCAACAGGGCCTCCAAGCCACCCGTGCGCTCATGTTCCGCTGCTGCAAGGATGGGCCTGTACTGCATGCCATCAGTTGTCGAAATCATAGGGTCAGCGCCGGCAGCCAGGAGCAGCTGAGCCATGGCCTTGTCGTCCACATAGTGCAAGATGGTTCGGCTGTCATCAAACCGCATGTTGACATCTGCTCCGCAGGCCAGCAGCGTTTGCGTGACAAGGGGAAGGTCGTTTAGCGCTGCCACAAACAGTGGGAAAACTTGACTGTTGGGGTCGCCCAAGCCAGGAGCCATTGCGTTGATATCGGCACCCATGCGAACCAGGTGCCGCACCGAGCTGCTGACCATGCGTTGCCCCTTGGCATTCTGGCCCCAACCACTTGTTGCTGTTGTGTCGCTGGGGTACAGCAGCCGCACCGCGGCAAGCAGCGGGTGCGCCGGGTGTTGTTGCATCATCCACTGCGCCACAGTGTACGGGTCGGACAGCGCGCCGCTTGTCGCCCTGCATGTGGAAATGGGTGCGTGGAGAGTCGTGCACAGTGGAGGTCAGCTGATGCAGCGATTGACGGGGCAGCAGAGTGCGGTGCAGGGGTGCTCAGTAGCTTTGCAGCGATTGACGGGCAGCGGAGTGCACTGCAGAGCTATGCAGGCCTTGACACGCTCCATCAGCGCATACAGCAGCACCCATTCATCGCATGTGCATTGTGTGTGCTGCTGGCAGCAGGGGTGTGTGTGTTGCCAACGGGCCTGATGCCATACGGTCATGTGTTCCCCTCCCTGTGGTGAACACGGTGAGGCTCACATATGCAAGCAGCGCCGCAGGCGCACGCGTGTGTCAGGTAGCCATGCGGGTAGCCAGCGCTCACCTGCAGGTCAGCACCAGCGAGGTGGCGTCCTTCACTGTGGGGAGGTGCGTCAGCACCTTGCCCCACAGCTCACAGGGCAACAGCTGGTCCACCGTCACTGGGCCGGGCAGGGGGGGCATATAGGGGGCGCTGGAGTTGACGACCGCCAAGAAGTCAAACTCTGCCGCTGAGTCAGCGGCTGCCACTGAGGTCAGGTTTGCCATACAATCGTCGTCGAACGCCATGCTGTCCATGTGCTGGTTGAAAGCTGCCAGGGAGTCAAGCGCGGGGATGATGACACCCTCACTGGTTGACGTGTCGCCAGCAACGTCGTCCTGCTGAGCGGCGCTGGCACTGGCCTGTGCTCTGGTACGGCGCGCTGTAAGGCGGTGGCGGCCGTTCCTGGCCGGGTGCGGCGCTGCCTCCCCTGCAAGCGCCTGCGCATCAACCGGCGCCTCACCGCCCTGCTGGGTAAGGATGACACCAAACGAGGTGCTGGGCTGGGCGGACGTGGTGGCTGACCCACTTAATGCTCCTGAGGTGACAAGTGCCTGCTGCTGCTGCTGGGCAGACATGCCCTGAGCTGTGTTCCGGTGCACTGTTACACGGCGACGTGCCTGGCAACGTTCGCCGTGCGCAGCGCCAACGGACTGGGCATCAGGCGATGCGCTCAACGCAGCTGACCTGGTGGCTGACCCAAATGGCGCCTCAGTGGTGACAGGTCGTGGCTGCTGCTGGGCATCAGCGCAGACACCCTGGGCTGCGTTGCGGCGCGCTTTCACGCAGCGCCGTGCGACGTGAATCGGGCACCAGCAGTGCGCGGAGCCGGGCCTGCTGTTGGCAGCTCCCGCGCTGCGAGCTCGTTTGCGTGTCTCCTGGAACTCAATGCAGAGCTTCTGCTTCTCCTGACTGATTTTGGTGGCTCTGCTACGCTTGTTGACTGGTTGGCGCAAGGGAGAGGCTGTCATGGGGGCAACCTGCCGGGATGCGCAAAGAAGGACAGCGCAAGGAGATCAGGAATTATCACCCAAACTGTGTATCGTTGCATAGCACACGAGGCCTTGCGCTATTTATGCGTACAGCAATCAATGGCGCGCAGTGTCACCGCCGTGAAACTTCCATTCCAGCTCCCAGGTCCCAACGCAACGCTGTACACAAGTCACCCGCACAAAAAAACACGTAGTGCCATAAGCAATAACTTCAAGAAGCAAGCAGGATGTTCCGACGACCATGGAGTCGAAGGCTCGCTGGTGGCTCAGAACGCTTGCACAAAACGACGCCAGGCCGGTCGCGTGAGCCGAGCTATGCTCACCAAGAGATAAGACCAGCATTTCGTACAAGCCTAGATGACCTAGCTGCAAGCCTAGCCCAGCTGTCCAGGAACCACGCGCAAGAGCAACTTGCGGCCCAGAGGGAGTCAGCAGGTGCTGCAAGCTGAGGTCAATCCGTTTTGACCTGGCTTGAGTCAAACCTTGCCACATGTGAGGCAAATGAGGAAGCTCACCAGTGTGGGACCACCTGCAGGGGCCTCTGGGCACACCAGCACCATTCTCCCTATGCGTGGCTTTGTTGGACCTGCCTGGCTGGCAGGACTCGTCGTCGCCTGCGTGGTGCAATCCAGTCAAGCCAGAAGACACGCTGAGTCCGGGCAGTGACTCTCCAAGCACACTGGTGCTGAAGCAAGCAGGGCGTGACTGGAGGGAAGCAAAACAAAAGCAGTTTTGGCAGCGGCTCCAGATCACATGGACCTCGCGCGAAAACTTCGCGCGAACTTACTGCGCCTCTGCTGTGCACCTCCACAACACTGTCTGTGCAGCCTGTAACCTGAAAGTCTCTAATTGCAAATTTGCTGCCTCCACGGGCACGTCCTGGAACTGTTTTAACCAACGTTGACGGTATGTGAATTTACGTGAAGGTGCGTGTGTCGAGGCTGTAAGGTGCACACAAAACTTAGAGCGTGGAGCCTGTGTGCCAAACGCTGTGAAAATATCACGCCTATTAACAGCAGTGTCTTGTTGCTGTGGTGCTTGTTAGCTTGTGAACTGTAATGGCCAACCTCAATTCTCAACCTGTACTGCGGTCCGCTCCGCTGACTGTCGACATGGGCGGGTGCGTCAAGATTGATCCTTTATGGATAGGGACAGGTTGAGAAGTAATTTGCAGCAGAGAGACACTTTGCTGTGCTTACAAGCCTTTCCGTGCCCGTGCGTCTGACGTGCTTGCCAACCAATATTATGTGCGCGGCACGGCACGAAGCATCTGAAGGGCTGGCAAGGCCTATAATCTGTCGCTCTCCTATGACACTGTCTTTTTCTACGACTTTCTCTCCAAGCAGTGTCTGGCGCGATGACACACAGCTGAAACATGGACACGAATCCAGGTCTTGACTTCAAGCGTGGCAAGACGCTCACATGGATTATGTGGGTCAATTGGAGGGGCACCTGTAACTGTACGTTTGTGCTAATTGACACGTTGGTACAGGCGCACACTTCCGCGCAGCTGATGAGCATTTGTCGGTCAGGCAACTCGTCACGGTGCGGTCTGGGAGGCATGCCCGCACTTTGTCACGTGTTCCTTGTCACCTTCCCTTGAAGTAGAGCTGACACTCGTATTGTCGGAGCCCAGCGCTTGGGGCTGCTCAAGTGCCTGGCAACCACTGACAGTGTGTACAGGTGCAGGCAGCAGTCAGTTGGAGCACAGGTCACAAAACGGTCCCGGTGCATTACGACCACTCACTCCTTCACATGTGCAGGGTGTGGACTCTGACGCTGATGAGGCGATGCGCTGCAGCCTGGCGCTGGTGGACGTGGCCATCCCGCTGGTCGCCCTGAGCGACTGGGTTGCACTCCCGGAGTTTCGCGGGTGGGTGGCCTTCTCATGCCGTTCCTCGCTGTTGGATTCATGCCTGACATGTTTCCTTCCCTATCGCTGTCGCTATCTTGTTCTCGTTCATGCTCCATGTAGCGAACGCCAATTTGTCCACCACGCGTTGTGCCTTGCGCGCTCTCACGCCAGAATTGCATGCAGTCCCTCGCATGCCACCATAGTGCATGCCCTCCCATGCAGTTCTTATGCACCCACACACAATTGATTGTGGGTAACTTAATTGGGTCTGTTCCTTTGTGCCACTTCACATTCAAACGCAGAGCACACAGCCCTGTCAGGTTGATGGAGGCACGTTTCTCTGCTGGTCCCTTTGACGGAGAGCATGGGCCAAGGTGCGACTGGGGCCCCTCAGGGGATGGGTCTGGGGCGTGATAGGGTGCGGAGACCAGGATCAGCAGCGCGATTGCTTTCCAGATGGGCAGCTTCATATGAGGTGGGTGGTTGCGGCTTGGCGGGAATTCGTGCCGGTGGCAGCTCTGCATCCAGCAAGACACACAAGTCCTACGTGTATATGGTTGCACCCTGCTGGTGCAAATGCACCTCATGCAGCCCGGCATGATTAGGCGTCGTGTGAGCGACAACCCGGTCTTCGCGTCAAAACCCCGAGGATGGTAAACCAGGCACCGGGCTGCCCGTGAGTGATCGTCGGCAACACGCACCTGTCCCACACCGCATGCCCTCTGGCCGGGGCGCGCGTTGGCTGCGTGACCTGTCAGGCGCCCCGTTATCATGCGTGTGGCTGGCGGCATGTATGTGAGGTGTGTGTGTGCATACGGTGCATGCAGGGCGGTGACGTGTTCTTAGACGTGGAGCGCCTCATCAGCGAGGTCTCGGCCAACGCACCGCCGCCGCAGGGCGGAGACAACCATGCGGCACAGCCGCGCATCGCCACTGCCGCCGTCTCCACCGTGGCCGGCGCGGGGCCTGCCGGGACAACCAGCGCGGGCGGAACGATCGGCAATGGCGGCGGCGGCGGCGGCGGCGGCAGGACCGCGTTGCGCGCCAACTGTGGTGGCTCACATATACGGCCTCCCGTTGCACTGGATTACGGAGGTGAGCGTGCTGGGGAGACCCGCACACATGAGGGCATGTGGAACTAATGGCGTATTGTAGCCGAGGCCACCACCTGGCACCTGGGCCCACATCCTCCTGTGGATGAGGGTTGGCTTGGACCGGACGCGCACACGAGCAAGGAAGCCAGTGCAGCCATCTTGGCGCCCTGCTTCCTGTGCTTGCCTTGAACGGTGCTTTGTTGTTCCTGCCTAGCCCCTCCCATGCCCTACATGCCGGGCGAGCAGGGAGGGGGGGGCCAGGGAACGCACTCAGACGCGAGAATGGCACCGATGCTCTACGTTGCCACACGATATCTGCTAATGGTTCTGAAGGTGGTGCACTAGGAATGCGCTAGGCAGGGGTGGTGTGGTGCCTGCACACGATCAAACGCGGGGTGGACACACCCAACTGGCGCTGAGCCCCCCCTTTCCACCGTCTGATATGCTCCCCATATGCACCCCCTGCACACACACACACCCTGCAGCTCAACAGGTCTCCCACCCCTGACCTGGAGACGTTTGTGGTGTCGTACGGCACCTCAAGGACGGCGACTTTGTGCGTGTCAAGGTGAGCAGGAGGCAAGCCACAGCCATGCGTATCAGGATGGTTGCGCGCACCCTTGCCATGATGCAGCAGCTGGCTCGCTAGCCAGGCCCAGCCCTGCAATGGTTTCAGCCTCAGTGGTTGGGTACGGCGTTGTGTTGTTGCAAGGGTGTTGTTTTGCTGCTGTTGGTATAGTTTATCAATGGTTGGTAGGCACTTCAGTAGGCACCAGTCCAATGAAAGGGAAATTCTGCAAGTACCATAAAGCGCATGCTGATGCAGTGGTGCAGCAGCGGCAGCGGCAGCAGGGATTGGTCGCCTTTTTAGAGGCATCCACAGGGCTTTTTCAGACGCGCTGTGTCGTTGCGCCGTCTGTGCTGCTTGCAGGTGTGCCACTTGGAGGCAACGCAGGCCAAGGTCCTGACGCTCAAGGTGAGCTGGGTGGCGCCGGGCTTGCGCTGCTGCAGGCATGCGTGTGTCTGGCGGTACCTCTCCATGCCGCCTGCCCTGTGCCGCTTGCGTGTGCTTGCTGTGGCGGGCTCTTGGCTGGGAAGTTGCAGCCAGAATTGTAGGGGGTGCAGCCGTGCATTTAGAAGGCGGCATGTCCGTCAGCGCTTTGATGCTCTTCCACTGATATCTCCATGACGCCCAGCCTCAAACCGGGCTGTGATCCAGACCCACATTCCTCCCAGTTCCCGCCCCCAAACCCTCACGTTCCCAAGACTGGCATGCAGCAATGACAGCCAGCGCCTGACGTACTGCACTGCTGCCACCGTATTGGATGCAGGTGGACCTGTTGTATTGGCCCACATGGGAGCTGCGCATGGACACACACTGCAGAGGCGGACACAGGAGCAGCGACGGCGTAAAGCGCATGGACCCATGTAGCACACTCTTTGATGCCCCTGTCCAGAGCATTGCTCAAGCATCAAGCGCTGCTGGCCCAACCCAACAATGGGGGATGCTTAACATTCAAAAGATGCGCATGGCAGGCTTGACGACCTGCCACGGCTGTTTGGCTTGGCCTGGATGCTTGTTTGTGCATGGTCGATCAATTGTGTTGTCACCTGTGCTGTAAAGTTTGAAGCGGTACCGCACCTGATGCACAGGTGTGTCGACAGTACAACGTTCAAGGTAACTGATGCGGTGCAGAGCCCAGCAGTCCACATGCAGTCCTATGTCACTAAATGTGCATCATTGCTGCTGATGGTAGCGTAACCTTCACCCCCATTCCAGCGTGCAATCACCTAGTCAATCAGCCATGCTAGCTGCAAATCATGTGGTCAGGTTGAATCCTGTGTTGACCAATGCAGCACATGTCTGCCATGACCAACCGAAACCGCTGGCGGAACCCATCATCCAACTGCCGTTGCTTGCTTGCTTGCTGCTCGAGTATTGCCACTCGGGGCAGGCTACCGCTTGTGCATAATCTGCCACTGTTCTCTGGTACCCAGGATGCACACAGCATAGCTGCCTGGCAGCAGGAAGATGCTTGTGGGCACGCGGGCTCATGCGGGCTGCAGCAGAGTGCGTGGCAGTGACCAGCAGGCGGTTGGCATCATGCCTGCTACCGCTGAGATGCAAATGAAGAATGAGAACACCGGCTGTCGTGAGCCACAGCAGCCGCTCGCTTCATTCTCGATGAGGCTCGCCCTGAGCGACCCTGTCAGCCAGAAAAGTGACACAGCATCGCAGTACGGTTTCAGTCCAAGGCCGGGATGCCAACGGCTCGCGTGCACAGGAGCTGCTGTGACCACATATTACACATACCGTGACATACAGCAGGCGTGGCAACAGTACCTCTCCTTCAGAGCAGAGCAGCACCCTTAGCAGCCTCTACCTTGTCAGCCTCTTACCTCATGGTGGCCACTACTCGCAGCAAGGCTGCCGCCGGTAAGTTCACTCAGCCGTTAGCGAGTACCCTGGCTAGCTCAGTGCAGTGTGTGCGTCCAGTCACTCCAGGGTGCCGTGTACTATAACCCAGCAGTGGCAGCAGCACTAGCAAGGCTGCTGCGCGTACCATTATTTGGGAGTGCTGTCCCCACTGCTGCTGCGCGCAGCTGTGAGCTCCACACACCCTTGAGCCAGTTGTGCCTGCATTGCTGCACCGTGCATTCCTGCAGAGGAGGCCAAGGCCAAGGCCAAGGCCAAGGATGAGGACGAGGACAAGGCCGACCAGAACACAGCAGAGCAGCAACCTGCGCCAGCAGCAGGCGTAGAAGGTGAGCGCGTGTGAAATGAGCCTCACTTGGGAAAGCAGGGAATAGCAGCAACAGTCTGGGACCGCGCCGGCTCTCTCTTACAGCAGGAGACCGAGAGGCCCTGCCACAGTACCAATGTGCGGTGCCTGTGTGACTGCTGAAGACCGCTTGTTCAGCAGGTCGCCACACCCTCTTGCTTGCTGTGTGCGTTAGCACCATCTGTCAGTGAGGGGATGCGCGAGCTGAAGCGTTTGCTGGCAGGGTCAGTCAGAAGGGGTATGCCAGACCTGCATCGCCCACACGCGGCGGCTCAGTTGTACCCATCACACATGTGCGCCAACCAACCGCTAACCCCATGCTGCTGCCTTGACTTACGCGCCTTGATCCTACGCAGCTGCTGGCGGCAGCGGCATGCGGCCTGCGCGGCCTCAGCGTGCCGCTTCAGCGCCACGCCCTGCTGCTGGGTCGCGCAAGCAGTCTGCCGCTGCTGCTGCTGTGCCACAGGCTGCTGCTGGTGGTGCGGGTGCGGGCGCACTGCCGGAGGGCATACACCAGCCTGCAAAGACGGAGGAGGCAGATGACGATGATTTCCTGTTCGGTGGTAAGTAGGGGGGAAGGCGCACACGTTCCTCTGCTGAGCATGCTTGCCCACAATGAGGGTCATCGGTCGCGATCATTGGGTACCATGCCGTATGCGTGAGGGTGATTGATAGACTTTACATCAATCGTCCGATCAGGCAATGCATGGATGAGCGTAGCATGCATGTTGATGCGCTGCCAGGGTGTTCATGCGGATGTTCGTGAGTTCGGGAGAACAGCAGGACAGTTGGAATGGGAGTGCGTCCGGTGCAGTGCGGGGTAGGGATAGGCGAAGGTGATGTGTTGCTGTTTGCATGCAAACGCGTGGCGATTGGGGCAAGTGCACTCATGAAGAGGAAGATGTGGAATCCTGCCAGCGTCAAAGGGGATCAGCCAGGAACGAGAGCAGTGTACTTGCGCTAACAGCCGTTGTTGAGGGGCTGAGTGTAGATAAGTAACGTGCCGAGGCAGTGTGATTTATCCGATGCGATGCTGCAAAACCTTGCATATGATGCACGGTTAATGCCACCAAACCGTGCGGCAAGCAACTGCGCTTGGGGCACCTGTAATGCCATGAGAGCTGGAACAATCGCAGCAACCCCTGCACATGCCTTGCGCCTGTATGTGCAGCTGCTGGCAGCAGAGGACAGGGCAGCTTCTCTCGGCAGCTCCTCGCCCGAATGATGCCGGCAAGTGCGCCATTGGCTAGTGCTGGTGCGGGCCCGCAGCCCGCAGCCCAAGAGGTGGAGGATAATGTTCGCTTCATCCACAGTGAGTTGAAGGGTGTAGACAGGCTTTTGTACGCTTGCTTCTAGCATTTCACACAGGCAGCACAATCCCGGATGTCGGTTGGTTGTGTGCAAGCATACACGATCCGCCCTGATTGTGGCCTGCGTGCTTAACAACCGTGCCCGTGGGGCCATTGCTTGCAAAGAAAGCGACGCTCAGCGTCCTGCATGCACTGATCACAACCTCCTGTCAGGCTTCCGTGGGGCCGTGCAATGTGCATGTGGTTGACTTACATCACTTGGCCTATCTGGCCATTCACGGATTGCATCAGTGCATATGAAGTTGTGTGGGGTGTGTGGTGGTGCGTGTGTGAGCGTGCGTGTACGTGATTTGAGCCCAGGCATACATACATGCAATGATGAAAAGTGCTGCAACGGCAGGGAGGGAGGTCGGGGCGTTCAGAGCGCGTAAGGAACCGGGGAGGGGGCGGTACCGCGAGCGCAGCGCTTGCAGGGTGGGGTGAGGGCAAGTGAAGAGAGCGTGCTGCAGGTCGCATGCCGCGGCGTGACAAACGAAGCAAACACGGTCATGAAATGGGCGATGGGCAATCCTGCCGGTGTCAACAGGGAGGAGCGGGGAGCAGGAGCAGCGAACTTGTGCCAGCAAATGTTGTTTGCGGTCTGAGTGGATATGTTATGTTATGTTATGTTACATCAGGAGCGTGTTGGCCACACGGCCCATGCTCCCCCCACATGGGGACCAGGCAAGCAGAGGAGGGTCACCAAGCTATGCACATGCTGTGCAAGAGGGCCACAAGGGCTTAATGCAGTACCTCAACATACGAATCATATGCATGGCCACAAGCGGCTGAGTGCAGCATATCGCAATCACAAGCATCAATGCATGACCACCAAGGCTTAGTGTGGTGCATCCGCATCGTGCAGGGTTGCATAATACAGTTCATTGATGTACCTAGCAACCATGTGTCCATCTGAGTGGTTCAACAACTCTGAGTGGATATGCGCGATGTACCACGGCAGGGTTGGCTTGTCGGTTGCGACGTTACAAAACCATGCATAGGAAGCCATGCGACGATGGGTGCAGTCAGGAGACGATGGATCGGAGACCAACCGCAACCAAGACTGAAAGTGCGCAGTAGCAAAAGCGGACTTGACCACCGAAACGTCAATAGGATGAAATTGTGCAATGAGCGACTGCGCTCGGGGCACCTGTGACGCTGTGAGTGCAGCCAAAAGATTAGCACCCCAAGATCTAGGCGGCGGAGAGGACACCGCAGCACGCATGGCCGCTCGCATTATGCATGAATTCGCACACACCATACGGTTGTATAACCTGCACGCATCACACAGGCAATCCAGCGTCAAAGGCAGCTGACCTGTCTCCCTGTACAGCACCGCTCGTGGGGTGCCCCTTCCAACTCCCAAGGGCCCAGT
>BDDA01000216.1:84376-134240 GCA_001662385.1 Chlamydomonas asymmetrica | reverse complement strand
GTAGCGAGCAGGTGTATGGTGGTGTGCAAAGGCTTGCCAAGGTGCACAGTTTGCAGCACGGAGCGCACCTTGCTCACCGCATTCATTGCGGCGTCAGCGCCTGTGCATGTGCGTCAGGATTGGATTGGATTTGCATGCGAGGCGCCTGGGCTGACCTGGCAACAGCTAAAATCAATATCGGTCTGATGATCTGCGTGTATGTGTGTGTGCCTTTCACGTGCGCAGCCGAACCCCACCCTGGTGACAAATGCATAGGCCTCAATGAGGCATGCTTGCCATCAGCGGCCGTCGCCGGCGCGTCCGAGCATGCGCCTGCTGGGTCGTCTTCTGTGGGCATCCACCAGGAGGCGGAGGAGGATGCAGAGCTGGCGCCGGGTGAGTGAAGCTCGTAGGCTCCGCTAGCATGCACCGACAGGTGGCACGCCGATGAGGCATTAGTTCACGGATGCACGGTGATCGTTCGCTCACAGCACGCAAAAGTTGTGAGCAAACCATCACAGAGCATTCGCAATGAATGCCTCATCAGCATGCCTGGGCAAGCAAGCTAGGGTTTCAAGGTTTGGCAGCAATAGCCGATCACGACAGCAGCGCGCATGGGCATGCCGTGCGAGCCACCAGGTGACAACCACGCCACCGTAGCTACAGTCGTGTGTGTTGGATGCCAGAGCGAGGCTCAGATCCGGGACGAGGCATGTGACTGTTGGACCTGATCTGACGCGACGACCTGCGCGCCGTGTGTGCACCATGCGGCAGCATCTGCAGGCGCCACAGCATGCATGCACCTCATCCAATGAAGGCAATGTTCGCTTGTCGTTGTGATGCAGGCGGCATGCTCAGCTTGGACTGGCGGCCTGCAGCTGCTGTAAGCCCCCTGTGGCCGCAAACTGCGCCGCCCGCCAGCACGCACGGGCTGTGCAACTCGCCATCTGGTAAGCGGACGCTAGCGGGGTTGAATGCTGTCCGTCGGTGTCAGGGTAGGTAGCATGTGCCAGCGCTGCACTGGTGGGAAGCTGTGTGGGGCACTGCCATATGCGTTCGTTGCTCGGTGATGGCCAATCGGCATGCTGCTGCCAGCTGGCAGCGCTGCAGATGTATTGCATGGATCTGGTGCATGTGGTGCATGCATGGTGGAAATGCCCGGGCGGAGGTCACTTAGCACACACTGCTTGGTCATGCAGATTTGCGGGGTGTGGACGAATGCAACACAATCCGTGTGTAACCTCATGCAATTTTACCCCGTAGACTGGTACCCTGAGGGACGCACTCATACGTGGGTGCGGTGTTGACATACGGTGCCCACGTTTACCGTGCATGCAGGTGGCATGGCATCCGATGGAGAGGCGGCTCATGTTGGTGTGTACTTCAACACCCCACCATCCCACCACCATGTGATGGCGCCGGGCACGGCAGGCCAGGGTGCGGCAGGCCAAGATGCCCCCCCACCGGGTGCTGCGGACCCCGTTTCTTACGCCCCAGGCGCTGCAGACGCTGGTGCTGACGCCCCGGGCGCTGAGCACGCCGATGCTGACGGCCCGGGCGCTGCAGACGCCGATGCTGACGCCCCGGGCGCTGAGCACGCCGATGCTGACGCCCCGGGCGTGGCCCCTAACCTCAAAGGAGCGGCGACGGCGACGGCGACGGCGACAGCGACGGCGACGGCGGCGTTGGTGTTGGCATCGGCGATAGCGGGGGCAGCGGCAGCGGCAGCGGCACGCTGCATTCTTGCTGCGACTGCCAGCCACCATGAGAACGCTGGGGCCGCTATGGACGACCTGGTCAGCAGCGCATTGGGGGCGCTTAGCGGAGGGCGCCTAGGCGAGTGCAGTCGCGACGTTGCTTGCTGAATGCTCATACCAATACTCCCAAGTCAAGCAGGGTTGGGGAGGAGTGGTTGTTGGCGTGTTGTGTTATGCAAGCGGTATAAGAGTTGTGCCACGGAGTGATGGTAACGCTTGCTTGTCACACCAGCTTATTGAGAGAAGGGGGCTAGTGTGTTTGGGAGACTACCCAAATTACACTGAGTATGTATGGGGTGGGGTGCAGGTAGGAAACCTGATGGGTTTACATAATTATACGCAGTTGGATGTAGGTCTACAGGTGGGCTCTTGAGGGTATCGGAACGTTCAGAAACTGTCTAGTTAGGGTTGACTGGATGCTTCTAGGCGTATGCCATCATGCATCACAACTCTCAACACGGCTGCTACAGCTGTTGGCGCATACTGCAGATTTGCGGCGCATACTGCATGTCACTGGCAATGAGGAGTGCATAAAGGCTGCACACGTGGTCATGCACCTTGCTCATTCACAGGGTGGGGTAGGGGGCAGCCGCGGGTACAGGAGTGTGCCTTGATCGGTGCCAGCAGCGCATGAAGCTTGCGTCTGTCTTGCGTGCTGCCCGCTGCCGTACACAGATGCAATTCGGAAATACGCCGCCCTGCTGAAGCGGACCGCACGCAGCGCTGCAAGTGGCGGCGCTGAGGCGCCAGCACCTGAGCCGTCGGACCCCGGCCCTTCCGGTAACTCGATGCACATGCATGGCACTGCCTGAGCAGCTGCATTAGGTGCATGGGCTGTGGCTGCCTACCAGCTCTGCTAGCATGCACCCCAGTCGGCGTAGGAGTGTGAGAGGGATAATGTTGGGATCTGCGCGTGCACGCATCACTTGATGACATATGCGTGCACAGTGGCACACCTTGAAGCACTGCCACGTGTGTCAGCCCAGGTGTGCGTGAGGGTTGTGCCGCATGCATGAGGTGCATGGACTGATAGCCTCGAATTCCGACCGGGGTTGTCGTGCTAAAACTCACAGTGCTAGGCCGGCGGGCTTGCAAAATCTGGTGATCTGCACAACCCAACACAGCCAGAATGCTGCTGTTAGCTGGCAGCGCTGCAGGTGTATGGCGTGGATCTGGTGCATGTGGTGCATGTATGGTGGAACTGCCCGGGCGGAGGTCACTATAGCACACACTGCTTGGTCATGCAGATGTGTGGGGCTGTGGACGAATGCAACACAATCCGTGTGTAACCTCATGCGATTTTACGCCGTAGACTGGTACGCTGAGGGACGCACTCACACGTGGGTGCGGTGTTGACATACGGTGCCCACGTTTACCGTGCATGCAGGTGGCACGGCATCCGATGCAGAGGCGACTGATGTGGGCGTGTGCTTCAACGCCCCACCATCCCACCACCATGTGACGGCACCGAGCGCGGCGGGTCAGGGCGAGGCAGGCCAGGGTGCTCTCCCCCCGGGTGCTGCGGACGCCAATGCTGATGCCCCGGGCGCTGATGCCCCGGGCGCGGTCTTCAACCTCCAGGGAGCGGCGACGGCGGCGGTGGCGGTGGCATCGGCAATAGCGGGAACAGCGGCAGCGGCAGCGGCACGCTGCATTGTTGCTGCAACTGCCAGCCATCATGAAGACGCTGCAGCTGCTATGGACGACCTGGTCAGCAGCGCATTGGGGGCGCTTAGCGGAGGGCGCCTAGGCGAGTGCAGTCGCGACGTTGCTTGCTGAATGCTCATACCAATACTCCCAAGTCAAGCAGGGTTGGGGAGGAGTGGTTGTTGGCGTGTTGTGTTATGCAAGCGGTATAAGAGTTGTGCCATTGGGGCGACGATTACGGTTGCGTGTCGCACCACCTGCTATATGTTGAGTCTTGAGCAACCGCAGATTGGCGGCGCATACTGCATGTCACTGGCGGTGAGGCGTGCATGAGGGCCGCAAACGTGGTCACGCACCTTGCGCATTCACAGGATGGGATAGGGGGCAGCCGTGGGTACAGGAGTGTGCCTTGATTGGTGCTAGGAGCGCATGAAACCTGAGGTCGTCTTGCACGACCTTGCGTGCTGCCCGCTGCCGTACACAGATGCAGTCCTGAAATACGCAGCGCTGCAAGTGGCGGCGCTGAGGCGCCAGCACCTGAGCCGTCGGACCTCGGCCCTTCCGGTAACTCGATGCACATGCATGGCACGGCCTGAGCAGCTGCATTAGGTGCATGGGCAGTTGCTGCCTACCAGCTCTGCTAGCATGCACCCCGGTCGGCGTAGGAGGGTGAGAGGGATAATGTTGGGATCTGCTAGATGGCTCTTGCACGCATAATCATTGACACATATATTCGTGCACAGTTGCATGCTCTGACAGTGCACTGCCACGTGTGTCGGCCCAGGTGTGCGTGAGGGTTGTGCCGCATGCATGAGGTGCATGGACTGACACGCTTGCATTCCCTCCTGGGGTTCTCATGCTGAAACTTGCAGCGCTTGTGGGCATGCGCGCACTGATGAACTGCTCAGGTGGGCAACACAGCACAACGCCTGCTGTTGCGTGTGTGTCTGCACCCACAGCTGCTGGGGCGTCAGCGTCCGCGGCATCGGGCTCCGGCGTTGTTGCCTCAGTGGCAGCGCCCGCTGCTGAGGCTGGCGCGTTTGCACCTCCTGCTCCAGCAGGCCCTGCCGGTGCGCTGCTCGCTGCGCATTGCACACGCAAGGGCTGGGCATTGGGCGCGCTTACACCAGCATGCGTACAGAGGGTTAAGCCATAAGCGCATTACTGACCTGGCGGCCGTTGCACATGCAATACAGCCCTTATGCAACGAGCGCTGACAGCAATCAGAATGATGACATCACACAGTGGTATTTTAGGTGCGGGCAGCTGACTGGTGCATTCGCCCACCAGCAGCACTGGGATTCACGTGCATATGTTGTTCAGGTCGCTTGCCTGATGTGGCATTCATTCGCACTTGCCGGCTGCACTCGTTTCCATGCATGCCGCAATTGCTGTATTACCTGCAGGTGCTGCTGACCAGGCCTACCAGGACACCGCACGCGATGCGGAGGGTGCGACGGCCATGGAACATCCGTCCAGGCCACCACCCTTGGGGGTTTAGTTTTGGGTAAGCGTGCTAGCCACAGGCTTGTCGCAACCTGTGTGCAGAGAGTCGATCGCCCCAAAGCAGCTAGGTCGTGCATCATGTAGCTGCAGTGTACGTCGGGTGGAAAGGGCCGAGAGAATGTGGGAGTAATGTGCACACAGATTTCGACTGACCGCAAGTCAGTGACGGGTATGCTGTTGGTCGGAACTATGAACGTAATTCCACACACGTGCTGAGGGACACGCGAGTCTCTTGCTGCTTGCTACAGAGTACAGGTATGTCAGTCATGAACTTGACGCCATGGTGTGGCTTTGGTGAGAGCGCGAGTGTAACTGTTCGTTAACACGATTGCGTTCAAACTGGTTGCTTGGGGTATATTTGTGCTGCAAGCGATCAGGATTGCATGAATCAGGTTGCAATCAAGATGCAACAATATTGCTTGATTAGTCGATTTACATCCTTGGCCAGTCCAGCCATTCATGGACTACGTCCATGCATGGGGAGACGTGGTATGTGTGCGTGTGTGTGTGTCAGCGCGCCTTGGGGGCCCAGGTGTACGTCGCATGCGATAATGAAGTTGGCTGCAACATCAATTGGGGCAAGTGGGAGCGTTGAGATTGTGCAGGCCAGCAGCAGCAGGGTTGCACCGCAAGCGCACGAAATGCAGAACGCGGGAAAGGACAATCGAACAAGATGTGCTGCAAGTTGCATGCAGGCGCATGACCAAAGGGAATGAGCGCTCGGGCCTGCGCATGCGCAAGCAATTGCTGTCATTTGCAGCAGGCAGTAAAGGTGTCGATAGTATGCGTACGCATGGTGCAGGTAATGCATCATGAGATCTTGCATGCGCTTTGGTTGCAAAACAAACCTCGACTTGGAGCAACCATAAACACAACATGTTGATTTCAGTGGCGCGAGGCCGATGCCGAGACGTGTAAGCTCAGCCAGCTTGATGTGCACCACAAAAACCAATTAGCTGAGGTAACCAGGATAACAGCAGCTGTGATGCAGCTGATTCGAGCATGTAACGTTTACTGCACAACACTCTTTAGCAGTTCTGCCACTTTCGTGTGGCCAGCCTTGAGCGCGTACATGAGCGGCGTACGGCCAGCACGGTCCACCACGTGCGCCGCTGCGCCCAGCTCCAACAGCAAGCGGACTTTGCCGACCCAGCCATTGTGGGCGGCATGGTGCATGGCAGTGCGGCCATACTGATTGGCGATATCCAGTGGCACACCGTATGTTGCCAACACGCGCAGCGTGGCATCACTGCCATGCAGTGCGTGATGCACCACGGTATCGCCACCCACGTCACCAATGGTCGGATCAACACCTGCCTCCAGCAGAGCTTCCAGACCACCCGTGCGCTCGTGTTGTGCAGCTGCCAGGATGGGCCAAAACTCTGTGTCATCAGTGGTTGCCATCATAGGGTCAGCGCCAGCAGCCAGGAGCAGCTGAGCCATGGCCTTGTTATCCACAGAGTGCAAGATGGTTCGGCTGTCATCAAGCCGGATGTTGACGTTTGCTCCGCAGGCCAGCAGCGTTTGTGTGACTTGGGCGAGTTCGGTTAGCGCTGCCGCGAACAGCGGTGAAGTTTGACCGTTGATGTCGCCCAGGCTAGGAGCCACCGCGTTGATGTTGGCACCCATGCGAACCAGGTGCTGCACCGCGCTGCTGACCATGCGCTGGCCCTTGGCGTTCTGGCTCCAGCCAGTTCTTGTTGTAATGCTGCTGGGGTACAGCAGCCGCACCGCGGCAAGCAGCGGGTGCGTGGGGTGTTGCTGCTGCATCCACAGTGCCACCGTGTACGGGTCGGACAGCGCGCCGCTCGTGGCCCTGCGTGTGGGTGCGTGGACAATTTGACGATCGGGCGCAGCAGCGGTCGGTTGATGCAGTGCTTGACGGGGCAGCAGAGTGCGGTGCAGGCGCGCATGGTGGCTCAGCAGTGCAGCGCATTGACATGCGATATGCATTGCGTTTACAACAGCACCCATTCATGGCATGTGCTTTGTGCGAGGTGCTGGCAGCAGGGGTGTGTGCGTTGCCGAAGGGCCTGGTGCCATATGGCCACGCCCTCCCCCTCCCTGTGGTGAACACGGTGAGGCTCACATATGCAAGCAGCGCCGCAGGCACGCGTGTGTTTCAGGTAGCCGGCGCTCACCTGCAGGTCAGCACCAGCGAGGTGGCGTCCTTCACTGTGGGCAGGTACGTCAACACCTTGCCCCACAGCTCGCACGGAAGCAGCTGATCTACTGTCACCGTTGTGGCCTCCTGCGCTGCTGGGCCGGACTGGGTGGGGCCACCGGTGCCGCTGCCATTTTGGCTGGAGGGCTCCACATTATGCTGGATGTAGGGCGCACTGGAGTTGAAGGCCCCCAGGAAGTCAAATGACGCCAACGACTCATCGGCTGCCATCAGGGTACTGGCTGCCATGGCGTCAGCGTCGAACGCCATGCTGTCCATGTGCTGGTTGAAAGCTGCCAGGGAGTCAAGCGCGGGGATGATGATAACCTCGCTGCTTGACGTGTCGCTGGCAACGTCGGCCTGTTGAGCGGCGCTGGCACGGGCCTGTGCTCCCGTACGGCGCGCTGTAAGGCGGCGGCGGCCGTTCCTGGCTGGGTGCGGCGCTGCCTTCCCTGCAAGCGCCTGTGCATCAACCGGCGCCTCACCGCCCTGCTTGGGAAGGGCGACACCAAACGAGGTGCTTGGCTGGGCGGTCTCGGCGGACGTGGTGGCTGACCCACATAACGCTCCTGAGGTGACAAGTGCCTGCTGCTGCTGCTGCTGGGCAGACATGCCCTTGGCTGTGTTCCGGCGCACTGTTACACGGCGACGTGCCTGGCAACGTTCGCCGGGCGCAGTGCCAGCGGACTGGGCATCAGGCGATGCGCTTGACGCAGCTGACCTGATGGCTGACCCAGATGGCGCCTCAGTGGTGACAGGTAGCGACTGCTGCTGCGCATCAGCGCAGGCGCCCTGGGCAGCGTTGCGGCGCGCTTTCACGCGGCGCCGTGCGACGTGAATCGGGCACAAGCAGTGCGCCGAGTCAGGCCTGCGGTCCGCAGCTCCCGCGCTGCGAGCTCGTTTGCGTGTCTCTTGAAATACAATGCAGAGATTCTGCTTCTCCTGACTGTTTTTGGTGGTTCTACGCTTGTCCACTGGTTGGCTCAAGGGTGCTGGGGCATGGTGGTGAGAGGTTGTCACGGGGTCAACCTGCCAGGGTACGCAAAGAAGGACAGCACAAGGAGCACAGGCTTCAGCACCCAAACTGTGCAAGCTTGCACGCACATGAGGCCTTGCGCTGTTTATGCGCACAGCACTCAAGGGCGCGCAGCACCCCCGTGAAACGTGCCAGCTCCAGCTCCCACCTCAACGCTGTACACAAAGTACCAGCAATACACTGCGTAACCCCATAAACGATAACCCCAAGAGGCAAACCGAATTTTCCAACGACCATTGAGTTGAGTTGAAGGCTCGCTGGTGGCCCAGAACGCTTGCACAGAACGTCGCCAGGCCGGGCACTGGAGCCGAGCTATGCTCACCAGGAGATAAGACCAGCATTTCGTACAAGCCTAGATGACCTAGCTGCAGGCATAGCCCAGCTGTCCAGGAACCACGCGCAAGAGCAACTTGCGGCCCAGAGGGACTCAGCAGGTGGTGCAAGCTGGTCGGTCCGTTTGACCTGGCTTGAGTCAACCCTGGCCACATGTGAGGCAGCTCACCAGTGTGGGACCATCTGCAGGCACCTCTGGGCACACCAGCACCATTTCCCTTACGCGTTGCTTTGTTGGACCTGCCTGGCTGGCAGGACTCGTCGTCGCCTGCACGGTGCAATCCGGTCAGGACAGAAGACACGCTGAGGCAGGGCAGTGGCTCTCCAAGCACAAACGTGCTGAAGCAAGCAGGGCGTGGCTGGAGGGAAGCAAAACAAAAGCAGTTTTGGCAGCGGCCCCAGATCACATGGACCTCGGCCCGAACTTACTGCGCCTCCGCCTTGCACCTCCACCACACTGTCTGTGCAGCCTGTAACCTGAAAGTCTCTGCTGGCAAGTTTGCTGCCTCCACGGGCACGTCCTGGACCTACGTGAATGTGCGTGTGTCGGGGCTGTAAGGTGCACACAAAACTTAGAGCGTGGAGCCTGTGTGCCAAACGCTGTGAAAATATCACGCCTATGAACAGCAGTGTCTTGTTGCTGTGGTGCTTGTTAGCTTGTGAACTGTAATGGCCAGGCCCACCTCAATTCTCAACCTGTACTGCGGTCCGCTTCAACATGGGCGGGTGTGTCAAGATTGATCCTTTATGGATAGGGACAGGTTGAGGCGTAATTTGCAGCAGAGAGCCACTTTGCTCTGCTTACAAGCCTTTCCGTGCCCGTGCGTCTGACGTGCTTGCCAACCATTCTATATGTGCGCGGCACGGCACGAAGCATCTGAAGGCTGGCAAAGCATGTACTTTGTCTCTCTCCTATGACACTGTCTGTTTCTACGACTTCCTCTCCTAGCAGTGCCTGGCGCAGTGACACACACCTGAATCATGGACACGAATCCAGTCATGCCTACAAGCGTGGCAAGACGCTCGGAGCGTGCTGTCAATAGGAGGGGCACCTGTAAATGTACGGTTATGCTGTTTGACACGTCGGTATCAGACGCACACTTCAGCGCAGCTGATGAATGTGTGTCAGTCAGGCAACTCGTCACAGTGATGGTCTGTGAGGGTGCCACGCAGTTTGGTCACGTGTTCATTGTCAACTTCCCTTGAAGTAGAGCTGATAAGTGTGTTTTCAGAGCCCAGCACTTGGGGCTGCTCAAGTGCATCACGACCACTGACAGCGTGTCCAGGTGCACGCAGCATACGCAGTCAGTCAGAGCACCGGTCCCAGAACGGTCCTAATGCATTACGACCACTCACTGCTCACATGTTCAGGGCGTGGACTCTGACGCTGATGAGGCGCTGCCTGGTGCTGGTGGACGTGGACATCCCGCTAGTCGCCCTGAGTCGCCCTCTCAGCGACTGGGTGCACTCCCGCAGCTTCGCGGGTGCGTGCCCTTACTCGCTGTTGGATCCGTGCCTAACATGTTTCCATCCCTATCGCTGTCCGCTATGTTGTTCTCGTTCATGCTCCATGTCGTGAACGCCATTTGTCCACCACAAACAGGCGTTGTGCCTTGCGCGCACTCACGCCAGGATTCATGCAGTCCCTCGCATGCCATCATTTGCATGCTCTCCGACGCGGTTCATATACACCCCCACACCATTGATTCTGGGTAACTTATTTGGGCCTGTCCCTTTGTGCCACTTCAGAGTCAAACGCAGAGCATACAGCCCTATAAGGTTGATTGAGGCAAGTTTCTCTGCTGGTCCATTTGAGGGAGAGCATGGGCCAAGGTGCAACTGGGGCCCCTCAGGGGATGGGTCTGATGGGGCGTGATAGGGTGCAGGGCCCAGGATCAGCAGCGCCATTGCTTTCCAGGTGGGAACTTCTGCATGCGGTGGGCGGTTGCGGGTTGGTGGGAATTCGATCCGGTGGCAGCTGTGCATTCAGCAAGACACACAGCCGTGCGTATGGTTGTACCCTGCTGGTTGCAAATGCACCGCATGCCGCCCGGCATACTAGGCAAAGTGTGAGCGACAACCCCGTCTGCGCGTCAAAACCCCGAGGATGGTAAACCAGGCACCGGGCTGCCCGTGATTGATCGTCGGCAACACGCGCGTGTCCCACACCGCATGCCCTCTGGCTGGGGTGCCAGTTCCCAAGGACACACCAAAGGCAGCACACTTGTTCCCATCGCCCAAATGCATACACAAATGTGTGTGCACGTTGCGCCGTTATGTGTGAGGGCGTGTGCAGGCATGGCCATAGCCTGGCTGACAGGACGCACCTGACCATGGCCTGGCGTGTGGCACATGCGCACGTGCAGGTGCGCGCTGCCACGCTGATCCTGCTCCGACGCTCAAGGGCGGCGACCAGGTGCGGCTGGTGGGGCTCACCAAGCACCTGCGCCTCATGGAGCGCGCCGCCAGCCACCGTCACCAACGCCACCGCCGCGCTCACCATACCCTCCGCAGAGGTGCCCAGGTGCGCCGCGTCGGTAGCCTCCACGGCCCTGCACCGTGCAGTGCCACACCGTGACATACTGTAGTGCTGATTGTTACGCTAACACACTGCGAGATCCTGCGTCATAAGGTTTCCTACTATGCCGTACGGTGTCATATAAAAAAGGGGCAGCTGCCCAAGCCCGTATTCCAAGGGGTTGTCACCGAGGGCGCCTACACACCGCGCCTACGCACCGGGTGCATGGGAATGCGGCTGGCGGTGGTGACAGTGAGCATGTGGCTTGCCGCCCCCCCATACATGCGGGTGACATGGTGCATCCTTGTGACAGTGGTCACCTAGCAAAGAGCAGAAATCCGGGCTGTCGCATTGCTAGGGTGATGCAAAGATTGCTGCAGCGGAGGCCAAGGCCAAGGCCAAGGTCAAGGACGAGGACAACGACAAGGGCAACCAGAACCCATTAGAGCAGCAACCAGCGGTGCCTGTGTGACTGCTAGCTGAAGACCGCTTGTTCAGCAGGTCGCCACACCCTCTTGCTTGATGTGTGTGTTTGCACCATCTGTCACTGAGGGGATGCGCGAGCTGAAGCGTTTGCTGGCAGGGTCAGTCAGTAGGGGTATGCCAGACCTGCATCGCCCACACGCGGCGGCTCAGCTGTACCCATCACACACGTGCGCCAACTGACCCCTAACCCCATGCTGCTGCCTTGACTTACACGCTTTGACCCTACGCAGCTGCTGGCGGCAGCGGCATGCGGCCTGCGCGGCCTCAGCGTGCCGCTTCAGCGCCGCGCCCTGCTGCTGGGTCGCACAAGCAGTCTGCGGCTGCTGCTGCTGTGCCACAAGCCGCTGCTGGTGGTGCGGGTGCGGGCGCACTGCCGGAGGGCATGAACCAGCCTGCAAAGACGGAGAAGGCAGATGGCGTTGATTTCCTGTTCGGTGGTAAGCAGGGGGGGGGAGGGGCACACGTTCCTCTGCTGAGCATGCTTGCCCCACAATGAGGGTCATTGGTCATGATCATTGGGTACCATGCCGTATGCGTGAGGGTGGTTGATAGACTTTACATCAATCGGCCGATCAGGTGATGCATGGGTGAGCGTAGCATGCATGATGATGCGCTGCTAGGGTGTTCATGCGGATGTGAGTTTGGGAGAACAGCAGCAGAGTTGGAATGGGAGTGCGTCCGGTGCAGTGCGGGGTAGGGATACGCGAAGGTGGTGCGTTGCTATTTGCATGGCAATTGGGGCACGTGCACTCATGAAGAGGAAGATGTGGAATCCTGCCAGCGTCAAAGGGAATCAGCTAGGAACGAGAGCAGCGTACTTAGGCTGACAGCCATTGTTGAGGGGGTTGAGTGTAGATAATCAAAGTGCCGAGGCAGTGTGATTTATCAGATGCGATGCTGCAATACCATGCAATGATGCAAAGCGCCGATGGGGACCAACAGGGGAGAACTAGAACTGATGGAAGCCAACAGGATGTGGGCGGTACCGTATGTGGCAAAGGCGGATTGATCACTGCAATGTTCATGTCACCAAACCGTGCGGCAAGCCACTGCGGTTGGGGCACCTGTAATGCCATGAGAGCAACAACAATCTCAGCAACCCCTGCAGCACATGCCCATGCTGGCTGCCACATGCCTTGCGCCTGTGCAGCTGGACAGGGCAGCTTCTCTTTGCAGCTCCTCACCCGAATGATGCCGGCAAGTGCGCCACTGGCTAGTGCTGGTGCGGGCCCGCAGCCCGCAGCCAAGGTGGTGGATGATGATGATCGCCTCATCTACAGTAAGTAGGAGGGTGCAGACAGGCTTTTGTATATTGTAATATTGGCTTCTTGCATTTCACACAGGCAGCACCATCCCGGATGCCGGATGGTACCGTCTAAGCATACGCGATCCACCTTGATTGTGGCCTGCGTGCTTGACAGGCAAACCTGGCCGTGGGGCCATTGCTTGCAAAGAGAGCGACGCTCAGCATCCTGCATGCAGTGATCACAATCTCCTGTCAGGCTTCCGTGGGGCTGTGATAGAGACTGCATCTGCATGATAGAGACTGCACCTGATGATGGCGTGCAAGGCGACTGCCGGCAACTGCTGAAATCAATAGCGGTCTGATGATCTGCATGTATGTGTGTGTGCTTTTCACGTGCGTAGCCGAGCCCCACCCTGCTGACGCAGGCAGGCGCCTCAATGAGGCATGCCCGCCATCAGCGGCCGCCGCAGGCGCGTCCGAGCATGTACCTGCTGGGCCATTGTTCGTGGGCATCCACCAGGAGGCGGAGGAGGATGACGAGCTGGTGCCGGCCCGCGGGTAAGTGAAGATTGTAGGCTCCGCTAGCGCGCACCGACATGTGGCACGCCGATGAGGCGTTAGTTCACGGATGCATGGTGATCGTTTGCTCACGGCACGCAGAAGTTGCGAATAAACGCTCACAATGCATCCACGATGAAGGCCTCATCGGCATGCCTAATGCCTGGGCAAGCAAGCTAGGGTTTCAGGGTTTGGCAGCAATAGCCGATCACGACAGCAGCGCGTATGGGCATGCCGTGCGAGCCACCAGGTGACAACCACGCCACTGTAGCTGCAGTCGTGTGTGTTGGATGCCAGAGCGAGGCTCAGATCCGGGACGAGGCATTTGACTGTTGGACCTGATCCGACGTGAAGACCTGCGCGCCGTGTGTGCACCATGCGGCAGCATTTGCAGGCGCCACAGCATGCATGCGCCTCATCCAATGAAGGCAATGTTTGCTTGTCGCTGTGATGCAGGTGACACGCCCAGTTTGGACTGGCGGCCTGCAGCTGCTGTAAGCCCCCTGTGGCCGCAAACTGCGCCGCCCGCCAGCACGCACGGGCAGTACAGCTCGCCATCTGGTAAGCGGTAGCTAGCGGTGTGGAATGCTGTCTGTAGGTGTCAGGGCGGGTAGCATGTGCCAGTGTTGCACTGGTGGGGAACTGTGTGGGGCACTGCCATATGCATTCGTTGCTCTGTGATGGCCAATCGGCAATTCGGCATGCTGCTGTCCGCTAGCAGCCCTGCAGTTGCATTGGATGGATTCGTTGCATGTGGTGCATGTATGGTGGATGTGCCCGGGCGGAGGTTGCTATAGCACGCACTGCTTGGTCATGCAGATTTGTGGGGCTGTGGACGACTGGAACACAATCCATGTGTAACCTCATGCGATTGTACGCCGTACGCTGGTACTACTGGTACGCTGGGGGACGCGCTCACACGTGGTTGTGGTGTTGTCATGCACTGCTCACATGTACCGTGCATGTAGATGGCACGGCATCCGCTGGAGAGGCGGCTGATGTCGCTGAGTACCTGAGCCCCCCTGTGCCCCACAACTGGCCAGTGAGTAGCATAGCAGCCATCACCGGCCAGCACGACGACGACGCTCATCACCACGACGCCGCCCAGCATCACGACGGCGCACAGCAGGACAACGCCGCACAGCAGGACGACGCCGCCCAGCATCACGACGGCGCACAGCAGGACAACGCCGCACAGCAGGACGCCGCCGCACAGCATCACGCCGCACCACAGCAGGACGACGCCGCGTAGCAGGACGACGACGCCCAGCATCACGACGCCGCCCAGCATCGTGACGCAGCCCCGCAGGACGACGACGCCCAGCATCACGACGCCGCCCAGCATCACGACGCCGCCCACCATCACGACGCCACCCAGCATGACGACGCCGCTCAGCATCACGACGCCGCCCAGCAGGACGACGACGATGCCCAGCAGGACAACGATGATGCGGGCTCGGACGCCACGGGACCGGACGCAGCCGGTTATGACAACGCCGGCCACGCCACTGCAGGCCAGCAGGGTGTGCCTGCTGTGGCGCAGCTTAGCGAGGCTGAGGCCTCAAATGCGCTGGTCGGGCTGTTGTTCAATGTTAGCAAAGCGCTTGTCGGAGGCCGAGTAGGTGAGTAAACCTCTGATGCGGCACGCTTTAATTGGATTCGTTGACTGCGTGCAAGGTGGGGTAGGTCGAGCGGCGGCTTGTAAGGTCTACCAGCACGGCATCGTAGGGCTCAGCCGTACCGGTATGAGACGGAGAGGGTTTTGGTGCAAGTGCGCAACGCATCTCACCGCGGTTGCATTGTGCAAAGCATTTCCCGCATGTGTTTTGAGTGCAACTTGCTCGCTTTACTCACTTGCAAAGTGAATGCCGGGCTGGTACAGGGCAGGCGTGGGCATGGGAGTGCATTGATTGATGCCAGCCACTCGATGGACACTGATGTTTACTTGTGCGATGTTGCGTGTTGGCTGCTGACATGCCATGCAGTTGACTTCCAAGCTTGCATGCATGAGCTGGACACGGCCCCTGGACTCCCGGAGGTGGGTCCGGCAGCGGCGCTCTCGACGGTGGCGGGAGTGGCGGCGGCCATGCACGCGCTCATCGACAGCGCGATGGGGGCGATTGGCCGCGGGCGCGCAGGTGAGTACCGGTGTAGCCCAGGCATGGCTTGCAAGCTAACATTGCAAGTTACATCGAATCAAGTGTACCAGGTAGTGGGTTGGCGTGCCACCGGGGTGATGAATGCGTAGTGCACCATACAGCTATGTAAATTAGAGGCTCAAGCAACTTCAGATTGGCGGCACATACTGCATGTCACTGGCAGGGGTGGTGAGGAGTGCATGAGGGCCGTACACATGATCATGCACCTTGCTGCTTCACAGGGTGGGGTAGGGGGCAGGTGCGGGTACAGGGGTGTGCCTTGATGAGTGCCTGCAGCCTATTAGTCTTGCGTTTGTCTTGCGCGGCTTTGCGTACTGCCTGCTGCCGTATGCAGATGTGCTGCGCGTAATCCTCCAGGAGCCGAGCCCAAGCAGTGCTACAGTGGGAGGCGGCGAGGCAGCACCACCGGCACCACCTGCCTCAAGCTCCGGAGGTAAATCAATGCACAAGGCGTTGCCTGAGCAGCTGCACCGCTTGTGGCTGCCTGCCCGCATTGCCAACCAACACCTCAGTGGGTGCTTGGCCGGCGGGCCATGCTCACAATTGCGCCGCCAGCTAGTACATGGGCAGAGGGCATGAACTGTGACTTGCTTAGGTGGGCAACCCAGCGCAGCCAAACAAAACCACCTGATGAGCTTGAGTGACCTGCAGTTAGGTTGTGTTGTGCCTGGTTGGTTTGCAGGCATAGCAGGCGATGACCGTGTAGAGGAGGTGCCCCAGGGGGCATCTGGAGTGGTAGTACACCAAGCGGACGCATCTCAGCTCCTCACCACGGTGTAGACTTGTAGGCGCTTGACTGAAGGGTGCCGCGCAACTGCTGGCAAACGTCGGTTTAGATGCATGCTTGTAGTCCTTGCTGTGACTGGGCAGTACCGACTCCCCCTTCAACCAATATTAACGTGCTGCAAGTGATGAGACCTGACGACCTTGCGCATGCGCATCCCCATCTGGCATCCGCGTAGCGTTAACTCCCTTGAGCTACCTGTTTGATATGATGACAGGACAGCTTCGCTACGGCACACACTGCTTTGCTCTGTACCTGTGTGCCACATTTTTAGAGAGGCTAGCACGCCAACTAATCACCGCACATTATTCTAGGGTTGGAACGTCTTCATGCCCTCCCCACACTAACAGCGCCTTCATGATGCTATCCGGATTACAGTCAAACTGGCGCGAGATTGCATGTGGTCCACACGCCATGCAGCGCGTTCTGCCACAACGTGCGCGCGCGCCATGCAGTCAGCCATGTGTGCTTGTGGGTGTAAACCATGTGCAGCAAGGCATGGGACGATCATTGTGTACTGCTCAAGGGATCTATGTTGGTATTGCTCTCATGTGTAGCTCGGTTCTTCAGACTGTTCCTGGGAAGCCCAACGCACACCTACCACCAGTACTTGCAACATTGAACATGGCACCACGTTGTATAACTGTGCGATGTCTAGGTTCAGCCCAATGCACAGCACACAACCACACTCGCTAGACGTCGATGGATCAACCGGTACAGATCAATCGGTAGGAGGACATTACATGCAAAAGGAAGTGGTGCACCGCAACACAGATAAAGCAAGACCAAAAAGGAATCGTTGAACGCGGCTGATGACGCGATGCGGCCGTGCACAATCACTATGTTTGGATGCTACCACGCATGTCGAATACCGGTACCGTACAACACCGACATGCGCATTAATGTTGTTGCATGTATGATGTTGACCACCAGATACCGGGATGCGCGCTGCAAGAAGCCAAGCAACTCTGCTGCCAACAATGCAGTTTAGTACGGGGCGCTTTGAAGCAGCTGCACCATTTCGGCATTGCCAGCCTTCATCGCATACATGAGAGGCGTGCGCCCTCCCACGCCGGCCAGGTGTGCTGATGCGCCCAGCTGCAGCAGCTCACGCACCTTGTCGACCATACCGTCCATTGCGGCGTGGTGCATGGCAGTGAAACCATCCCTGTTGGCAAGGTCCAGCGGCACTCCGTGTGCTGCCAGCACACGTAGCATGCCCGTGCAACCATGGAGTGCATAGTGCACCACCGAATTGCCGTTTACATCACGGCTTGTGGGATCTACACCCGCCTCCAACAGCGCCTCCAAGGCGCCCGTGCGCTCGTGGTGTGCGGCATCAAGAACAGGCCACACCAGCTCCTTGTCTGTCGCAGTCCGCACTGTGGGGTCGGCGCCAGCAGCCAAGAGCAGCTGGGTCATGGCCTTGTCGTCAACAACGTGCAAAAGCGTCCGGCCACCAGTAAGGCGGATGTTGACGTCAGCTCCACAGTCCAGCAACGTCTGGGTGAGGGTGGCAAAGCCACGCGCTACAGCCAACAGCAAGGGCGGTGCCATGATCGCTGAGTTCTTGAGGCCTGGAGCCATGGCGTTGACGTTAGCTCCCATGCGCACCAAGTGCTGCACTGCGCCGCTGATTATGCGCTGCCCCTTCGCATTGTCGCTCAGGCCGCCTGGTCTGGCTGTGTCTTTGGGATAGAGCAGCCGCACTGCTGCATGCAGCGGTTGTGCAGGGTGCTGCTGCATCATCCACAGTGCCACCGTGTACGGGTCGGACAGCGCGCCGCTCGTCGCCCTGCGTGTGGGTGTGTGGACAGTCGTGCGCAGCAGCGGTCAGTTGATGCAACACTTGACGGGGCAGCAGAGTGTTGTTCAAGGGTGCACAGCGGCTCAGCAGTGCAGCACACGCGCCATGCAACGTGCTTACAACAACACTCATTCATGGCATGTGCTTTGTGCATGCTGCTTGTGGAGGTGTGTGTGTTGCCGAAGGGCCTGGTGGCACAAGGCCCCTTGCTCCCCCTCCGTGTGGTGAAGACGGTTAGGCGCACGCATGCAGCTATGCAAGCAGCAGCGCAAGCGCGTGTGTGGCGGGTAGCCAGCGCTCACCTGCAGGTCAGCACCAGCGAGGTGGCGTCCTTCACTGTGGGCAGGTACGTCAGCACCTTGCACCACAGCTCACACGGCAAAAGCTGGTCCACCGTCACCGTTGTGGAATCCTGCGGCGCCGGGCCGGACTGGGTGGGGCCACCAGAGCTGCTGCCATTTTGGCTCGAGTGCTCCACATTAAGCAGGATGTAGGGCGCACTGGAGTTGAAGGCCGCCAGGAAGTCAAATGACGCCAACGACTCATCGGCTGCCATCAGGGTACTGGCTGCCATGGCGTCAGCGTCGAATGTCATGCTGTCAACGTGCTGGTTGAAAGCTGCTAGGGAGTCAAGCGCGGGGATGATGATAACCTCGCTGCTTGACGTGTCGCTGGCAACGTCGTCTTGCAGAGCGGCGCTGGCGCTGGCCTGTGCTCCCGTACGGCGCGTTGTAAGGCGGCGGCGGCCGTTCCTGGCTGGGTGCGGCGCTGCCTCCCCTGCAAGCGCCTGCGCATCAACCGGCGCCTTACCGCCCTGCTGGGTAAGGACGACACCAACAGCGGTGCTTGGCTGGGCGGTCCTGGTGGAAGTGTTGGCTGACCCACATAACGCTCCTGAGGTTAAGTGCACCTGCTGCTGCTGCTGCTGTGCAGACGCTGTGCTCCGGCGTACTGTTACGCGGCGACGTGACTGGCAACGTTCGCCGGGCGCAGCGCCAGCGGACTGATACCCAGACGACCTGCTGGCTGACCCAAATGGCGCCTCAGTGGTGACAGGTAGCGGCTGCTGCTGGGCATCAGCGCAGGCGCCCTGGGCTGCGGTGCGGCGCGCTTTTACGCGCCGGCGTGCAATGTGAGTCGGGCACCAGCAGTGCGCCGAGTCGGGCCTGCGGTCGGCAGCTCCCGCGCTGCGTGCTCCTTTGCGTGTCTCCTGAAGTACATTGCAGTGGTTGTGCTTCTCCTGACTGATATTGGTGGTCCTGCTGCGCTTGTTCACTGGCTGGCTCAAGGGGGCAGAAGGGCGAGAGGTTGTCATGGGGTCAACCTGCCAGGGTATGCAAAGGAGGACAGCAAAAGGAGCACAGGCGTCAGCGCCCAGACTATGTTAACTTGCATAGGCTGTGAGGCCTTGCGCTGTTTATGTGCGCAGCAATCAAGGGCGCGCAGCATTGCCGTGAAACTGCCGTTCCAGCTCCCAGGTCCCAGCGCATCGCTGTACACAAGTCACCAGCAGACAACCTGAGTGAAATCGTAAATAGGAACTTCAAGAAGCAAGCAGGACTTTCCAACGACCATTGAGTTGAGTTGAAGGCTCGCTGGTGGCCCAGAACGCTTGCACAGAACGCCGCCAGGCCGGTCGTTTGAGCCGTGCTATGCTCACTAGGAGATAAGACCCGAATTTCTTACAAGCCTCAATTCCCTAGCTGCAAGCATAGCCCAGCTGTCCAGGCACCACGCGCAAGAGCAACTTGCGGCCCAGAGGGACTCAGCAGGTGCTGCAAGCTGCAATTCGTTTTGACCTGGGTTTGAGTCAACCCTTTCCACGTGTGAGGCAAGTGAGGAAGCTCACCAGTGAGGGACCACCTGCAGGCGCCTCTGGGCACACCAGCTCCATTTCCCTTACGCGTGGCTTTGTTCAACCTGCCTGGCTGGCAGGACTCGTCGTCGCCTGCGCGGTGCATCCAGTCAAGCCAGAAGACACGCTGAGTCCGAGCAGTGACTCTCCAAGCACGAATGTGTTGAAGCAAGCAGGACATGACTGGAGGGAAGCAAACCACAAGCAGTTTTGGCACCGACCCCAGATCACATGGACCTCGGCCCGAACTTACTGCGCCTCCGCCTTGCACCTCCACCACACTGTCTGTGCAGCCTGTAACCTGAGGTCTCTACTGCCGAGTTTGCTGCCTCCACGGGCACGTCCTGGACCTGTTTTAACCAACGTTGACGGTATGTGAATTTACGTGAAGGTGCGTGTGTCGGGACTGTAGGGTGTACACAAAACTTAGAGCGTGGAGCCTGTGTGCCAAACGCTGTGCAAATATCACGCCTGTTTACAGCAGTGTCCTCTTGCTGTGGTGCTTGTCAGCTTGTGAACTGTAATGGCCTGGCCAACCTCAATTCTCAACCTGTACTGCGGTCCGCTCCGCTGACTGTCAACATGGGCGGGTGCGTCAATATTAATCCTTTATGGATAGGGACAGGTTGAGAAGTAATGTGCAGCAGAGAGACACTTTGCTGTGCTTTCAAGCCTTTCCATGCCCGTGCGTCTGACGTGCTTGCCAACCATTCTATATGTGCGCGGCACGGAACGAACCATCTGAAGGGCAAGGCCTGTATTGTCGCTCTCCTATGTCACTGTCTTCTTCTACGACTTCCTCTCCAAGCAGTGTCTGGCGCAGTGACACACAGCTGAATCATGGACACGAATCTAGTCATGCCTACAAGCATGGCAAGACGCTCGGAGCGTGCTGTCAATAGGAGGGGCACCTGTAAGTGTACGATTGTGGTGCTTGACACGTTGGCATCAGACGCACACTTCAGCGCAGCTGATGAGCGTGTGTCGGTCAGGCAACTCGTCAACAGTGCGGTCTGTGAGGGTGCCACGCAGTGTGGTCACGTGTTCCTTGTCAAGTTCCCTTGAAGTACACTGATAAACGTGTATGTTTGCGGAGCCCAGCGCTTGGGGCTGCTCAAGTAAGTGCATGACAACCACTGACAGCGTGTACAGGTGCACGCAGCAGCACGCAGTCAGTTAGAGCACCGGTCTCAGAACGGTACAGATGCAATACGACCACTCACTGCTTCACATGTGCAGGGTGTGGACTCTGACGCTGACGAAGCGCTGCGCTGCTGCCTGGCGCTGGTGGACGGGGACATCCCGCTGGTCGCCCCCTCAGCGACTGGGTGCACTGCCCGCAGCTTCGCAGGTGGGTGGCCTTATCATGCCCTTGCTCCCTGTTGGATCCATGCCTGACATGTTTCCATCCCTATCGCTGTCACTATCTTTTTTCCCATTCATGCTCCATGTCGCAAGTGCCATTTGTTCACTACGCGTCGTGCATCGCACGCACTGACGCCAGAATTGCATGCAGTCCCTCGCATGCCACTATAGTGCATGCCCTCCCATGCAGTACTTATACACCCCACACCATTGATGCAGCCATTGATGCTGGGTAACTTATTTGGGCCTGTTCCTCTGTGCCACTTCACATTCAAACGCAGAGCACACAGCCCTGTCAGGTTGATGGAGGCAAGTTTCTCTGCTGGTCCTCTGAGGGAGAGCATGGGCCAAGGTGCGACTGGGGCCCCTCAGGGGCTGGGTCTGGGGCGTGATAGGGCTGAGGGGACCAGGATAAGCAGCGTGACTGCTTTCCAGGTGGGCAGCTTCACCTGAGGTGGGCGGTTGCGGGTTGGCCGGAATTCGTTCCGGTGGCAGCTGTGCATTCAGCAAGACACACAGCCATGCGTATGGTTGCACCCTGCTGGTTGCAAATGCACCTCATGTAGCCCGCCATGATTCGGCGTCGTGTGAGCGACACCCCGGTCTTCGCGTGAATGCCCTGAGGGTGGTGAACCAGGCACCAGGGTGCCCGCGGTTGATCGTTGGCAACACGCGCCTGTGCCACACCGCATGCCCTCTGGCTGGGGTCGCAGTTCCCAACGACACACCGAAGGCAACGCACCTGTTAACATCGCCCAAATGCATGCACACATTTGTGTGCACGTTGCGCCAATGTGCGTGAGGGCGTGTGCAGGCATGACCCTGGCCTGGCTGACAGGAAGCGCCTGACCAGGGCCTGGCGTGTGGCACATACGTACGTGCAGGTGCGCGCCGCCACGCTGATGCCTGCTCCGACGCTCAAGCACGGGGACCAGGTGTTTAGGGTTTAGGGTTTAGGGTTTTAGGGTTTAGGTGCGGCTGGTGGGGCTCACCAAGCACCTGCGCCTCACGCAGTGCGCCTCCACCGTCACCAACGCCACCGCCGCGCTCACCATACCCTCCGCAGAGGTGCCCAGGTGCGCTGCGTCAGTGGCGTGCACGGCCCTTGCGGTGCCACACCGTGACATACGATAGTGCGCAATGCAAGCGGCACGCTGACGCACTACGTCATACTGCATCATACGGTTTCCTGCTATGCCGAACGGTGTCATACCAGCATGCGCAGTGCATTGGCTGTGCGTGTGGGTTTGCGGTATGCGGGCATGCTGCTTCCGTAACGAGGATCCATGGGGAAGGAGGGGGGGCGCTGCGCTGCGCTGGCCAAACTGGAAACTGGGAAAGTGCTGCAAGGAAGCAAGTTGTGAACCACAGCGTTGTGTGCATCTTTTATGATCTGGCCTCTACGGAACCGAACCCCTCCCCCTTCCCCTCCCCCCCCCCACACACGCACCAACACACCCATACTGCAGCGAGGGATACAGTGCTCTTGTAACGCTCACGTACGCCTGGCTGTGTAGCAAACACTCCCCTGAGCAAACGTCTCTGATGATGCACTGTGCAGTGTTGCCCTGCACATTACACAGACAGCCGTGTCAAATCAATTAGCTTCACACAATAGAGACCCAGATCAACATGACCCAGATGGAGTTGTACAACTTCCACCACGCCATTGCAGCCACAGCGCTGCCACAACCCTGCATGCCAGCAATGCATGCGATGATGCTAGCAGCCGCGGTCCTGCTTGCACAAATGCCCGCTGTGCTGCCACCGCGCCATAGCATTCCCACCCTTAGAAAGAAGTGACCGCATGGTGTATGCACGTGCCGTGCGCTGTTAGTGCCGCACGGCATACACTGCTGCAGACTGCATTACACGTACTACTGGAGGCGGCAGCGAAACCAACCACCATGATCAGCAATAGCCAATGACGTCGGCAGTACGGCACCTGCAACGGAAACCTGCTCAGCGGGTGCGGCAGAACTGCAGGAACAGAGAGACATGTGGCGCTGGTGCAATGCTTAAAGATAAATGATACACCCCGTTGCCAGCGTGCTATTAGAGGAGACCTGCCGCACCATGTGGTGCTGGGGCAGGGGCAGGCTCCAGACGTACGCCAGATGTGTCATTCCTGATTCCCCCACTACAACACAGCCCTCCCATGATGAGCCCTGAATTGAACCACCTAATCTGCTAGTCCTAATGCGCCGAATGCTGCCAGTCCTAACGCTGTAATGCTCCGATGTTTGTGCTCATCAGGTTCCGCGCGGTGTGACGAGGAGGTCATTGAGCTGGATCAGGACTCCGGAGCCACCTTCGGCGGGGTGCTCACCGACCCGTGTGTGCGCGTGAGGGCGCTGTGATGCAGCTATTCAGAGCTGGTGCGGGTGTCTGTGTGCCTGTATGGGCCTTGCTGTTGGCCCGGAGGCAGCGTGGGCCGTGTGGCTGGCAAATCCCGATCCTCGTCGTGTAGCGTGACGAACAAGGTGTGTGGTGCGTGTGCTATTGGAAGTGTTTATCCCGTGGGGCCATGCAGTGTGATTCCTGTGGGCCGCACAGTGCACATGCGCAAGGATGGAGACTGCACCCAACGACAGAGGTGTCTGGGATGATTTGGCGGCTGCCATGAGGTTTGGTAGTCTTGATCATGTGTGCGTGCGTGTGTGTCCAGGTGGACAAGGAGGAGCGTGAGTGGTGCGCTGGACTGCACGCGGGGGTATTCAAGGTGTGGGTGGAGCAGCTCATGCGCCTGGAGCGCTACCCCAGCCTGCACCCGCCACCCGTCAGGTGCGTTTGTGTGTGGTGGGGCCGGGGTTGAGCGCACGCTCGCCATTGCGGCAAGTTGTGTGTCGCGGGTTTGCCTGGTGGTGATTTGGCGCTGCTAGACATCATTTGGCGTGTGTAGCTTTGTTGCAGTGCTTCGGTCCTGGCTCAGGCAAAATCCCCTATCCACCTTGTCCCGGCGCTCCTTATGTGTGCATCCTCACTGCACCCCACCTCTTTCCCCTTTCTCCCTTCCCCCAAATCATCCCTCACTCGCTCCAGGGTTCCGGATGCCGAGCTCGAGGCGGTGCTGCTGAGCAAGGCGGCGCAGTTTGGCCTGCCGGGCGAGTGGGTCAGCCGCCTGGACAAGCTGGACGCGGAGAGGCGCCAGGTGCTGCGTGTGCGCAGCTGCGCGGCGCTGTCACACGCCAGCCAAGTGTTGCGCAGCGGGGACATGGTGCTGGCGATGGCCGGTAAGCATCCTCCCTCCCCCATGCACATGCATGGATTGTGGTGGAGAGTCCTGCCTTGTCGTTTGCCTCATCTGGTGGGGCAAGCGTGGTTCCCATTGGCCGGCAAGCTCCTGAGCAAGGTCACACGTTGTACTGCACTGCACTACCGCCAGTACACCACTGGTCAGGCTCAGCTTCTCATGCGCTGGTCTCTTCCAAGCCAACTGGCGGTATGTATTTGAGGTTTGTGTGTGCATACGGTGCTGCAGGCCGGCCAGTGACTTGCTTCGTGAACGTGGAGCGCTTTATCAGCGAGGTCTCAGCCACCGCACCGCCGCCGCGGGGCGGAGACAACCATGCGGCACAGCCGTGCATCGCCACTGCCGCCGTCTCCACCGTGGCCGGCGCGGGGTCTGCAGGGACAACCAGCGCGGGTGGAACGTCCAGCAATGGTGGCGGCGGCGGCGGCGGCGGGACCGTGCTGCGCGCCAATGGCACCGGCGGCACGGCGGCTGTGCGGGGTGGCACAGACGTCGCGGACATGGAGATGGACACAGGTGCGCCTGAGTGGCTGTGCGTTGAGCTGGCCTGGATTGGATTGACATACAACGCGTTGTTCCGGGGCCACCTGCGGGTTCGATGGAGTTCAATTGGTTTTTTCGTCTCATCGCATTGACGGCTAATACATAATCAGATCCAACCGTTGTTAGTCACCGCATGCCTGTGCTCACTCCTCAATGCATGCATGCATGCATCATGTGGGTAGCTGCAGCGTGTGCGCACTCTGAGGTCCACAGCACTGGGCTTGACGTAGAGGAATGGAAACCCACAGAGCACGCACGCACCTGACCGCTGTGCCTGCAGGTGCGGCGGGCGCCGGCAGCACCGGCACGGCCCCGAACAGCGGGCAGCGCCCAACCAAGCGCGCCAAAACGGCGCCGCCAGCCTCCACCGTCACCGTCATCACCACCAATGGGCATGCAGCGCCCTCGCCTGGTGGGTCATAGAGGCCGCCAGCCGTATAGTGCTGGGCAGCAGATGATGGGCCCGACTGCCTGAGCATCAGGAGCAGCAACAGCTTTCCGCTTCCTCCCCTGCTGCTAAGCATCATATTCCCAACATGATGGTTGCTGGCAATGCTTGCTTGCCTGGTCCATTGTCCCGGTACGACAAGCAGTTGTTCACTCCTGTGCCATGCCTGGCACCGCATTGTGTATGCAGGTGGTGCAGATGGGGACGGTGAGGTTGAGGGCCCTGTCCTGGAGCCGGCTCGGGCAGTGCCAGGCACGACCAGCGGGCCAGGCAACGACGCGGCAGTGGCAACAGCGGGGCAGCCGGGGCAGACGGCTTCACGAGGGCAGCAGCAACCGGCGCAGCCGCAGCAGGCTGCCGTTGTGCAGCTCACAATCTTCCGGGCCGGCAAGGTGCGGCGTGCACGTGTGGCTGCTGCGCGATATTTCCGGCGTAGCGGGCAGGTCTGCAGACTTGGATGAGCGGTGTGCAAGTGCGCATACATTGGGAAAGCAGGCAGCGCCCAACCACACACGCGACCATGTCGTGAAACGCATACGAGTCACTGAACCCTGCCCTGCTTGCACAAGCATAATTGACCCTATTTGAACGTTTCTTTGACACCGTCAGCAGGCAAGCCGGCAGGTGGGGATCTGAGTGTGAGACTTTTGTGCTCTCACCCGTCAACCCCGTTTCCGCAGGTGCTTGATGTGGAGGTGCAGCGGGCTGTGAGGACGGCATGGGCACTGGCCGCATGGTGCACTGGTGCGGCGCGCAGCTGCAGGCGCCACACCGCGCGGTGAAGGAGCTGGGCTTCCTGCCTGCGGTGAGCTCAAGCGCTCCAATCAGTTCCTTGCGATCGCTGGATTATGGCATGGCGTGTACGCGTGTGCAGGTTTGCGTTTTCCCCACGTTCACGTCGGGGGCATGCTGGGTTGAAAGGCACCAATCACATCCAGTTGCACCGGATTACACCTGATCAATTAGCACAGAGACATGAGAGGAAAGGCGATCAAGGCTGCTCATGTGGTTGTTCTTTCCAGGGCCCACACCTCCTCACACGCTCTTGAGCATGAGGGGGGGGGAGGGGCAAGGCCATCTGTATGTTTCGTGTGCATCTCCACTTCAGCTGCGGGCTTTCAGGCTGGGCGTGTTGGCACGACACCAAGCAAGGCTCCTGCCTGCAGGTGTTGGATGTGGTGGGCTCGGCCTATCCCCATCAGCGTCCTGCTGCAGTGTACCATACAGCGCGACAACATGTGTGCGTATGTGTGTGCGCTAATGGTACGTGTGTTGCGCTGTGGGCTCGCAGGGGGGGGCGGGGGCGGCAGGCGTGTACATCAGCCGCTGGCACCACGGATCCCCGGCTCACAGATACGGCCTCCACGCACTGCGCTGGATTACGGAGATGAGGGTGCTGAGCGCACCGCACGTAAGCGCGTGTGAAACATGAATGGCGCTTCGCAGCCGAGGCCACCACCTGGCACCTGGGCCTACACCGTTCAGTAGGCACCAGTCCAATGAAAGCGGAATATGCAAGTATCATAAAGTGCGTGCTGATGCAGCAGCAGCAGCAGTAGCAGTAGCGGCAGCAGGGGTTGATCGTCCTTCAAAGCAGCGTCCACAGATATTTCTCAGACGCTCCGTGTCGTTGCGTTGGCTGTGCTGCTTGCATGTGTGCCACCTGGAGACAACGCAGCCCAAGGTCCTGACGCTCAAGGTGAGGAGCGTGGCGCCCGGATTGCGCTGCTGCAGGCATCCGTGTGTCTTGATTGCACCTCTCCGAGCCGCTTGCCCTGCGCTGCTTGGGTGTGCTGGTGTGGCGGGCTCGTGCCTGGGCAGTTGCAGCCAAACTGGCAGGGGGCGGCTTTTAGGCATGTAGCAGTGACCAGCTACCGCCTGATGTACTGCACTGCTGCCACTGTATTGGATGCAGGTGGACCTGTTGTATTGGTCCACGTGGGAGCTGCGCTTGGACACACCCTGCAGAGGCTGACACAGGAGCAGCAACGGCGTAAAGCGCATGGACCCGTGTAGCACACTCTTTGATGCCCCTGTCCAGAGAATTGCTCAAGCATCAAGCGCTGCTGGCCCAACAATGGGGGATGCTTAACATTCAAAACATACGCACGGCAGGCTTGACGACCTGCCACGGCTGTCTGGCCTGGCCTGGGTGCCTGTTTGTGCATGGTCGATCCTGTTTGTTGTCACCTGTGGCTGTAAAGTTTGTGGCTGTAGAGTTTGAAGCGGTACCGCACCTGCTGCACAGGTGTGTTGACAGCACAACGTTCAAGGTAACTGATGCGGTGCAGGGCCCAGCAGTCTGCAGTCCTATGTCACCATCATAGCTGCTGATGGTAGCGTAACCTTCACCCCCATTCCAGCGTGCAATCGCCTAGTCAATCAGCCATGCTAGCTGCAAATCATGTGGTCAGGTTGAATCCTGTGTTGACCAATGCAGCACATGTCTGCCATGACCAACCGAAACCGCTCACGGAACGCATAATCCAACTTCCCGTTGCTTGCTGCTGCCCGAATGTTGCCGCTCGGGGCAGGCCACCGCTTGCATGCAGCCTGCCACTGTTCTCTGGTACCCAGGATGCACACAGCATAGCTGCCTGGCAGCAGGAACGTGCTTGTGGGCACGCGAGCTCATGCAGGCTGCAGCAGAGTGCGGCGCAGTGCCAGCAGGCGACTGGCATAACGTGCCTGCGTACCGCTGAGACACGCACCGTCTGCAAGTAAGTAGCGGGTGGGATGACTGCTGTTGTGAGGGCCACAGCAACATGCGCAGGGTCGGTTGCTTGCTGACAGAAGCCTCGTCATGGAACTGACACACATTATGGCACACGCAGTACAGTCCAAGGTGGGGACGAATCTCCTGCTGCTTGAAGCACACATTGTAGCTGCTGAGCTCATACGGGGTCCACATACAGCCTAACTGGGCGGAAGTGCACTTGCTGAGAGCAGCCAACAGCAGCAGCAGAACCCTTTTGCAAGCCAACACGATGCCGGCGGTCACACGGCTTCAAGCCGCCATGACGCAAGCAGCGCTGTCAAGTGAGTGTCCTGCCTAGCTTAGGGAGTGTGCGTGTCCAGTGCCACCACAGCAATGACAGCACCCTGGGAGTGGCTGCCACGTGTGCCACCTGATGGCCCTGCTGCTGCTCACGTACCGTTTGAACAGCTCGATGTTTCACACAGCGTGTGCTGGCCTCCTGCACCTGAACTTTGCGTTCCTGCAGGGCAAGGTGACAATGATGACACGGTGCCTGAGCAGCAAGGAGCACATACAACGGCAGCGGCAGGCATGCAGGGTGAGTGTGCGTGAGTTCAGTCCCCCGCGTCTGCCTTACAGCACTGGCAGCAGGGTGAGAGACTGTGCGGTGCCTACAGGTGTGACTGCTCTGACTGCTTGCTTCAGTGCCACTCTCTGCGTGATGATTCTCTTGCTGTGTGTGAGTCGAGGGATGCAGAAGCTGGAGCGTTTGCTGGCAGGTTCAGTCACGGGTATGCCACAGTTGCCTCACGCACGCGCAGCGGCTCATTTGCCAGTCGTACCCATCACACACAAGCGGGCAGCAAAGCTAACGCTCATGCTGCTGCCAACTCACATGTCTTGACCCTGAGCAGCTGCTGGCGGCAGCGGCGTGAGGCCTGCGCTGCCTCAGCGTGCAGTTGCAGCTCGCGCGCCACGCGCTGCTGGGGCTCGCCAGCAAGCTGCTGCTGCTCCCGCTGCTGCTGTGCAACAAGAAGCTGGTGGTGCGGGTGCGGGCGCAATGCAGGCAACAGCTGTCGTGGAAGGTGACTGTGTGCGAAAATCAATTCATCCTCGGTTGGACCAGCACTAATCTCTCACCCTCCTGCTGTGAGGGAGATGCGGCGCTATGCAAGAGACTGCTGTTTGCTGACCCTTACGCACCTCCCTCACAGCAGGTGGGTGAGAAACCGTATTGTACTACAAATGAACGGTTGAACCGCTGGTTCCGGTTGCAGACTTTCTTATTGCTGTGTGATTTCGTCACCAGCTCTCACTCGGGGGATGTAGGGGTTTTGCTTGGTCCTTCAATCGGCGAGCAACCTCGCTGTAACGCCCATGCCCATGCTGCTCGCACACGCGTTGTGCCCGTGCAGCTGCTGACGGAAGCGACCTGCGCCGTTCCAAGCGGATTGCTGAAAAGAAAGCCAAAAAGGATGCTGCTGCTGCTGCTGCTGCTACTGCTAATGCGGCGGCGGTGACGGCAGCGGCGGCGGTGGCGGTGGCGGTGGTGGCGACGACGGCGGCGGCGGCGGCGGCGGCGGCGGCGGCGGCGGCGGATGCGGATGATGATGATGATCCGCTCATAGACAGTGAGTAGGAGGGTGTGGAAAGCCTTTTGAACAAAGCTTCTTGCATTGCACACAAGGAATTCGCCTGAACAAGAAGCACGAGCAGTGTCCAGCGAAGTAAGCAGTGTCAGTGGTCCAGGGTGCGGCGTGAACGGGGTCAAGAAGGGCAGGGTGTTGCACATGCGCAAATGCGGCTGCTGAGCTGGGGTGTGGACAGAACAGTGGCGCCAGGCAAGTTAAGGGCAGCGGCTGGCAGGATGACTGCAATGCTGCATGCATTCCCTTTGGTGTGTGTCCCTTTCACGTGCGCAGCGGGTGAGAACACTGCTCTCGCATGCATGCTTGTTGGAGCATGCATGCCATCAGCGGCCGCCGCTGCCGCGTCCGAAGCTACGTCCGGGCCCTCGTGGGTGGCCACGCATGAGGAGGCAGAGGTGCATGCGGACATCGCGCTTCAGAGTAAGTGATGGCGGGTTCCTCCTGGACTTTTCAGAAGCGTGAGGCACTGAAGGAAGCGTGAATTTGCAGGACATGCGCAAATGGTACAATAGCGCTGCACATGGCGGGCAAGCATGCAGCTGATCATCTGATGGGCCGCGTAGCGTAGCTTGCACCATGCTTGCATGAGCTGTTTGTTGAAATTTGGAGGGTGCTCAATTCTGTGCAGTGCACTAGACCATGGCCAACGACCAGCCCATGACCTGAGACAAGTCAATGGTTGGTTTCACAGTAGTGTCGTTTGCGCGTTGATGGTTGTGCCGCGCGCATGCAGGTCCTTCCGGGAGCCTTCCGGAGGCCAGGACCCCCGACGCTCCCACCTTCTCGCCTGCGGGCGCAAGCATCAACCAGCCGTCCATCTCGCCACCAGGTAAATGTCAGCGGTGTGGGTTCCTTCCCTGTTGCGTTTCAGATGTGAGGATAGCGCGTGCCAGCGCTGCAAGGATGGGAAGACGTTTGGGGCAACGCCGTTCGCGCGCTAGGCTGGTGTCCACTGTGTAATCATGCATGCTTGTGTGTGCTGGCAGTGTCACAGGTGTATCGGATGGTTTCATGTGCATGTGTTGCATGTGTTGCATGCATGCTGGAAATGGCTCTTGGCCACAGCGTCACAACTTGCATGACCAATTGCAGTGTGTGGTGGAGACCTCCGCCCAGGCACCTCCTTGGGCGGAGGTTGCTGACACACACTGCATTGGTCATGCAGGTTGTGACGCTGTGGCCAAGTGCAACACAGTCTGTGTTGACTGCTGATGGCCTTTGATGCCGTAGGCTGGTGCGCTAAGGAACACACTCGAATGTGGGTGCGGTGTTGTGATGCGGTCATATTTCACTGTCCATGCAGATGACCCTGCATTGGCTGAGGAATCCGACGGAGTAGATGTGCACGAGTTCCTAAGCACCCCGCCCTCCCACAGCCGGCCGGTGGGCGCCAGCACTACGGCTGCTGCCGAGCCGGGCGACGCCGCCGCTGCCGAGCCGGGCGACGCAGCGGCTGCCGAGCCGGGCGACGCAGCCGCCGCCGAGCCGGGCGACGCAGCCGCCGTCGAGCCGGGCGACGCAGCTGCCGCCGAGCCGGGCGACGCAGCTGCTGCCGAGCCGGGCGACGCCGATGCTGCCGAGCCGGGCGACGCCGATGCTGCCGAGCCGGGCGACGCCGATGCTGCCGAGCCGGGCGACGCAGCTGCTGTCGAGCCGGGCGACGCAGCTGCTGTCGAGCCGGGCGACGCAGCTGCTGCCGAGCCGGGCGACGCAGCTGCTGCCGAGCTGGGCGACGCAGCTGCTGCCGAGCCGGGCGACGCAGCTGCTGCCCCACACCACGGCAACGCTCAACACGACGCTGCAGCCCAGCATGACGATGCCGCAGGCCACGACATCCCCGGCCACGCCACCGCAGGCCAGCAGGGTGTGCCGGCCGTGGCGGAACTTGACAAGGCTGAGGCCGCACATAAGCTGGCAATGCTGATATTCAACCTTGGCAAAGCGCTTCTCACAGGCCAGGGTGAGTGAATCTCTGATGCAGCACACTTTTGAATGGAGTAGTTTGAGCGGGTTGTTTGAATGGGGTAGGTGGAGCGGTGTCTTGTGGGTTTTACAGCGGCACAACACCGCAGGGACGAGCCGTACCGGTATGAGGCGGAGAAGATGTCGGGGCAAGTGCGCAACGCATTTCAACATTGTCGCACTGTGCACATCCAGCGTGTGTTTTGCACAGGTGTTTTGAGTGCAGCTTGCTCACTTGCAAGTGAAGGCATACCTGGTACGGGGCAGGCGTGGGCATGGGAGTGCATTGATTGATGCCAACCATGCGACGTGACGAACCGTGATGCTTACATGTGCCATGCCGCGTGCTGCCTACTGACGTGCCATGCAGTGAACTTGACAGCTTGCATCCAGCAGATGAACGCGGCCCCTGGACTCCCGGGGGTGGCTCCGGCAGCGGTGCAGTCAACGGTGGCGGACATACACGCACTCATCGACAGCGCCGCGGAGGCGATTGGCCGTGGGCGCGCAGGTGAGCACTGGTATAGCTTAAACATGGTTTGGAGGGTAAAATGCCAGGTTGCATCAAATCAAGCAAGGTTGGGGAGGAGTGTTGGTTTGTGAATTATGAAAATCTGGGCTGGCTTGCCATCAAGGTGATGAATACGGTATTGCGTCATGCACCATACAGCTCTCCGATGTTGGAGTCTCATGCTTGGCGAGGCATGCTGCATGTCACTGGCAGTGAGGAGTGCATGAGGGCTGCACACTTGGTCCCGCACCTTGCGCATTCACAGGGTGGGGTAGGGAGCAGCCGCGGGTACAGGAGTGCGCCTTGACTGGTGCCGGGAGCGCATGAATCTTGACGTCGTCTTGCACGGCCTTGCGTGTTGCCTGCTGCGTATGCAGATGCGCTTCACAATTGCGGAACTCTGCTGGAGCAGACCGCACGCAACGCTACTGAGGGCGGAGTTGAGGCACCAGCAGCACCCGCACCACCTGCCTCAGGCCCTGCAGGTAAGGTGGCGATGCACATGCATGGCGCAGCGTGAGCAGCTGCAACGGCTGTGGCTGCCTGCCTGCACTGCCAGCTTGTACCCCAGTCGGCGCAGGAACATGCGAGTGAACATGTTGGGATCTGCTAGACGGCAACTGCACTCATCATCACACCGCAGCAGTGCACATGCAGCAGTGCTTCACCATCAAGGCATGCAACTATCCGAACATACGACCTTGCCAGTACCAATGTGCTCTTCTGGCATGTGTGCGTATGATTGGAAGTCGATGCTTCGCTGTGCCAAGCTGACTGGAAGTTGCATTGCAAGCTTGTCACAGCCCATACCAGCCGCACGCACTTCGACGGATGCCAGAATGCGTATCCGTGTGCATGGGTTTGTGATTGATTGCTGATTTGCTATGCAGATGAAGGCGTTGCTAAGGGGGCAGGACCTTCACATACGGCCAGCTCCAAGCCCGCCGCTACCGGCGTCGCAGTGCGCAAGCCGCTCAAGCGCTGATAGTTGATACCAAACGTGTAGGGTAGTCACGTTTGCCATTTGGAAACATTTGGTTCACGTGGGGCCATGCAGTGTGCTTCCCGTGGGGGCGTGCAGTGTGTATGCGTATGAGCGAGGGGGACCATGTGTGTGTGGTAAAGGCGTGCACCGCAACGTGCTGTTTGGTCATATTCACCGCATGGTAAATTGAGACTCGACCTTCCGCACAACCCTTGAGGTACGGGCCAAATACCAGAACATCACTCACAATGTCGCGTTAGACACTGAATGCGCTGCTGCCGCTGCTGTGACGCAATGACACTTGAACCGCCCAGGTTGCTCGTTACATCAATCAAGGGTATCATGCAAGCAGGCATGATGATGCTGTGCCGCGCTGAGCCCCTGTGGTCCTCAGGCATGCCATGCGCCTAGGTTGGTGAGCATGACGTTCTGGTGGCCTGGTCTCTGTCAAGGGGCAGCTTCCGATGTAACGACTTTGTTGATGGGCGGGATCACAACGCTTACTACATGCTTGCATACCATAGTGAGGTGGCTGGAAACTTGGTACGCAAACGTTCAGCCAGTATGGCGCAACTCAATTGCTGAAATGCATAATGCTGAAGATACACCCGACCGGTAGAGCGCAAATGTGCGTGATGAGTGCAAGCAAGAATTGTCAGGCAGGCAGTGATGGCAATTGTTGGTGTGACCGAGTACAAACACCGCATGCTTTGTACCATGTAGGGAATGCATGCTTGAGCCATCACAGGCGAATAAATCCATGGGTGCATGCAGGGTTCATGCTGGTTAATTGATCCCGGCCATCAAAAAGCAGTTGTCCTGCAGTCAGGCCATGCATTTTGCAGTTTAGTGCTGAGCGCGTTGAAGCAGCTCTGCCACTGCAGTGTGGCCAGCCTCCAGCGCATACATGAGAGGCGTGCGCCCTCCCATGGCGGCCACGTGGGCTGATGCACCCAGCTCCAGCAGCTCACGCACTCGGTCGACCAAACCGTCCATTGCGGCGTGGTGCATGGCAGTGAATCCATCCTTGTTGACAAGGTCCAGCGGAACTCCATGCGCTGCCAGCACACGCAGCATGCCATCACAGCCCAGCAGTGCGTAGTGCACCGCCGAATTGCCGTTCACATCACCGGCGGTGGCATCAACACCTGCCTCCAGCAGTGCCTCCAAGCAGCCCAGACGGTCGCTCCTCGCTGCCTCAAGAATGGGCCGTACTTGTTGGTCGTTTGTCGCTATTGGTACGGTGTGGTCGGCGCCAGCAGCCAGGAGCAAGTGGGTCATGGCCTTGGTTTCCACAAGATGCATAATTGATCGGCCATCGGTAATGCGGATCTTGATGTCTGCTCCGCAGGCCAACAGCGTTTGGGTGACAAGCTCAAAGTCGTTCAGTGCTGCCATCAGCAAGGGCGCTGTCATAACGTTTGGGTCGATAATGCTCCGAGACATCGCGTTGACGTCGGCACCCATGCGAACCAGGTGGCGCACTGCGTCGCTGACCATGCGCTGCCCCTTGGCGTTCTGGACCTGGTCACCTGGTGAGGTTATGCTGTCGAAGGGCAGGAGCCGCACTGCTGCATGCAGCGGGTGCGTGGGGTGCTGTTGCTGCATCCACTGCGCCACCGTGAACGGGTCGGACAGCGCGCCGCTCGTTGCCCTGCGTGTGGGTGGACAGTCGTGCACAGTAGCGTTCACTTGCTGCAGTGCTTGACGGGGCAGCAGAGTGTGGTTCAAGCGTGCACAGTAGCTTTGCAGTGCAGGCCTTGACACACGCTATGCATTACGCTTACAGCAGCACCCATTCATGGCATTTGCTTTGTGCGTGCTGCTGGCAGCAGTTGTGAGTGTATTGCTGAAGGGCCTGATGCCACAGGGCCACGTCCTCCCCCTCCCTGTGGTGAACAGGGTGAGGCTCACATATGCAGCTATGCAAGCAGCGCCACAGGCGCGTGTGTATGTGTCAGGTAGCTAGCTAGCCTGCAGGTCACCTGCAGGTCAGCACCAGCGAGGTGGCGTCTTTCACTGTGGGCAGGTACGTCAGCACCTTGCACCATAGCTCGCCCGGAAGTAGCTGGTCCACAGTCACCGTTGTGGACTCCTGCGGTGCTGGGCCGGACTGAGTGGGGCCGCCGGTGAGGCTGCCATTTTGGCTCGATTGCTCCACATGTTGCTGAATATAGGGCGCACTGGGTTCAAAGGCTGCCAGGAAGTCGACGTCTGCCACTGAGTCACAGGCTGTCATCAGGGTCGAGGAGGCCATGCAGTCAGCGTCAAACTCCATAGACTCGATGTGCTGGTTAAGCGCTGCCAGGGAGTCAGCGCCATACGCTGTCCAGTCATGCGCGGGGATGATGACACGCTCGCTGCTTGACGTGTCGTCCTGCGGAGCGGCGCTGGCACTGGCCTGTGCTCCCGTACGGCGCGCTGTAAGGCGGCGGCGGCCGTTCCTGGCTGGGTGTGGCGCTGCCTCCCCTGCAAGCGCCTGCGCATCAACCGGCGCCGCACCGCCCTGCTGGGTATGGATGACAGCAAACGTTGTGCTTGGCTGGGCGGTCTCGGCGGACGTAATGGGTGACCCAGATAAGGCTTCTGAGGTGAAGTGCGCTTGCTGCTGCTGCTGCTGGGCAGACATGCCCTTGACTGTGTTCCGGCGCACTGTCACACGGCGACGTGCCTGGCAACGTTTGCCGGGCACAGCAGCGCCAGCGGACTGGGCATCAGACGATGCGCTCGACGCAGCTGACCTGATGGCTGACCCAAATGGCGCCTCAGTGGTAACAGGTAGCGGCTGCAGCTGGGCATCAGCGCAGGCGCCCTGGGCTGCGTTGCGGCTCGCTTTCACGCGCCGGCGTGCAATGTGAGTCGGGCACCAGCAGTGCGCGGAGCCGGGCCTGCGGTCCGCAGCTCCAGCGCTGCGGGCTCGTTTGCGTGTCTCCTGAAATACAACGCAGTGCTTCTGCTTCTCCTGACTGATATTGGTGGTCCTGCTGCGCTTGTTCACTGGCTGGCTCAAGTGCGCTGGGCCCTGAGGGTGAGAGGTTGTCATGGGGTCAACCTGCCAGGGTATGCAAAGGAGGACAGCAAAAGGAGCACAGGCGTCAGCGCCCAGACTATGTTAACTTGCATAGGCTGTGAGGCCTTGCGCAGTTTATGTGCGCAGCAGTCAAGGGCGGCAGCATTGCCGTGAAACTGCCGTTCCAGCTCCCAGGTCCCAGCGCATCGCTGTACACAAGTCACCAGCAGACAACCTGAGTGACATCGTAAATAGGAACTTCAAGAAGCAAGCAGGACTTTCCAACGACCATTGAGTTGAGTTGAAGGCTCGCTGGTGGTCCAGAACGCTTGCACAGAACGCCGCCAGGCCGGTCGTTTGAGCCGTGCTATGCTCACTAGGAGATAAGACCCGAATTTCTTACAAGCCTCAATTCCCTAGCTGCAAGCATAGCCCAGCTGTCCAGGCACCACGCGCAAGAGCAACTTGCGGCCCAGAGGGACTCAGCAGGTGCTGCAAGCTGCAATTCGTTTTGACCTGGGTTTGAGTCAACCCTTTCCACGTGTGAGGCAAGTGAGGAAGCTCACCAGTGAGGGACCACCTGCAGGCGCTTCTGGGCACACAAGCACCATTCTTCTTGTGCGTTGCGTTGTTGGACCTGGCTGGCTGGCAGAACTTGTCGTCGCCTGCGCGGTGCATCCAGTCAAGCCAGAGGACACGCTGAGTCAGGGCAGTAGCTCTCCAAGCACGAATGTGTTGAGACAAGCAGGGCGTGACTGGAGAGAAGCAACACAAAAGCAGTTTTGGCATCGGCCCCAGATCACATGGACCTCGGCCCGAACTTACTGCGCCTCCGCCTTGCAGCTTCACCACACTGTCTGTGCAGCCTGTAAGTAGCCTGAGGTCTCTGCTGGCGAGTTTGCTGCCTGCACGGGCACGTCCTGGAACTGTTTTAGCCAACGTTGACGGTACGTGAATTTACGTGAATGTGCGTGTGTCGGGGCTGTAGGGTGCACACAAAATTTAGAGCGTGGAGCCTGTGTGCCGCACGCTGTGCAAATATCACGCCTATTTACAGCAATGTCCTCGTGCTTGTCAGCTTGTGAACTATCATGTCAGGCCAACCTCACTCCTTGCCGTACTGCATATCCGCTCCACTGACCGTCAACACAGCGGTGTGTCAACGCTGACCCTGTGTTGGTAGGGATTCTGTTGAGAAGCATTCGCAGCAGAGTGAGACTTTGCTGTGCTGTCAAGCCTTTCCTGATACGTGCGTCTTTGCGTGCTGGCCAACCATTCTGTAAAGGGCACGGAACGAAGCATCTGAAGGGCTGGCAAGGCGTGCAATCTGTCGCTCTCCTATGGGACTGCATTTTCCTACGAATTTGCTGCCAAGCACTTCTGGCGCAGTGACACACAGCTGAAACATGGACATGGAATTCAGGTCACACCTACAAGCGTGGCAAGACGCTCACACTGAGTGTGTTGTCAACAGGAGGGGCAGCATAACTTGTGTGGTGACGCTGTGTGACAGGTCGGTACCAGGCACACACCTCAGCGCAGCTCAAGTATGTGTCAGACACGCACGCAAGTCAGTGTGATTTGTAAGGGTGCTAAGCAGTTCGTCGCGTGTTTTTTGGCCAGTGTCCCTTTGAATTAAGCTGGTATATATCTTTGCAGAACCCAGCTCTTGGGGCTGCTGGAGTGCATCACGACCACTTACCGCGTGTACAGCCCCCGTCGTGCAGCAGTCAGTGAGTTGCTGAGAGCACAAGCTCAGAAAGGTCAAGGGGCTGCACAGCGTGGCTGAGAGGATGATTCCTGACTGAACCTTTTGACGCAGCTTTGTCTGACGCCAAGTGCGATGCACGTCCGCAGGCAGGCAGGTCGCGGCTCCGCCCTGGCATGCGATATATTCATACATCTTTTGACACACTCAGCAAAGAAGCAGGGCTTGGTCCACCACGCTTCACACCAGTAGGCGAGCGTGTACTGCAGGGCCAGTCACGGAGTGATGGAGGGCAAGGCTTGCATGCTTCAGGGGGGGAACTGCTGCGGTTGCGAGGGGGATGGACCAGCCGCGGTGGCACGATTGTGTGGTACGCGCCTCCAGGGCGTACATATGCAGTATGATACACGGTTGAGGCCACAACTTGTGCACCGCATGTGGCTGCCATGTGGTAAGGTGCCAGCACAGCCAGACGTCATGTACTGCTGGTGTACATGCGGATTGCGCTGCGACCCAAACGAAGCTGGAGTGGCTCAGCCCTTCAACCTACGCAGGTACCGTATGTTTGACGCTATCAGTCTGTTTCAGGTGGCCCGGTACTGACGTTGGTCGTTTGCGTGAGCTGCTTTGTGCTTGCTGTACCGCATTCGCCTCCGAACCCTCGTCTCCTCTGCTGCTACAATTGCAGCTGCTGCCGCTTAGGATTGTGAGTTGCGGCCAGCAAATCAAATCTCAGCAGCAGCAGCAGCAGCAGCAGCAGCAGCAGCAGCAGGCACCGCTGGCAGGTAGGACTGCATGTGCTTGGGAGTGCACGATGGGTTTGTGGAGTCCTAAGCAGCGGGCAGCAGCGCAACATGCATGCGACGCGTGTTAGGCATTTCATCGTGCCACAGCGCAGCAGGCAATTCGCACATTTACGCAGTATGTACCATCTTGAGTTCTGACTGTTCAACTGCCGGTAACTGTTGTACAATTGTACCGCAAATTCTCACCGTGTTGTCTGGACTGGCCTACCGTAGGCCACTCTGCTAACGTCCATCTGCACGCTGAGGCCACCATGGCCGGGCTCACAGATTACAAATAGCAAGCGATGTCCTTCGCACTTAAGAGGCGTTAGTACAACGATTGGATGTTGGTCCAGCCAGGGACGACCCAAGCCAAGTCACAGTTGCCTGCGTCAACTTCCCCACACACAAGCGCCACCATTGGCGCTTTCTTCAACGGGAGTTGCACGCCGTGCTCGCATGAAACATGGGCAGCGGCCGCTCATAAAGGTCTTATTGTTGGGCGGCCGCGTGTACGAGGCAACGAGAAATGCAGTGCACAACATGTACCAGCAGCACCAGCTTTGCATGGTATGATGCATGATCCATCATTCTCATCCACAGATTGCCGCTGTGTGGCAACTCCTCATGGTCCCCAAACACAAAAATGGCCAGTGCTGACGTTATGGTTTGCCAAACGATGACTATCAGCCGTGGCAGGAGGCAGTGCGCTTTGCAGCATAACCATCCGTTGTCGACCTGCAACGGTTGCTGGCACTACTGTGGTGCGGCCACCAATGTGAGGCAGAGTGCAGCGGCGTGTAATTTACTGGTTTGCTCAACCCTGATACCAGGCCTCCCAAACAACGCGGACCCCAGAGAAGGTCCAACCAGGTTTCCAGCAGGCAGCCACACCAACAATATGTTACCAAATAGGTGTACGTTGGGCGTAACCGGCATGATAAACAATGGCAGAAAGGTCCTGCAAAGCGGAGGGGGGCGCGTGGTGGATTGAGGGGAAGACGCCGGGGTTGATGGGGGCAGGGCTAAGAGGGTAGGCAGGACAGGAGGAACCTCTCGTCACAGGCTTATGGGACAGGTGTAAGCGGGGAGGCGCGTCATCGTAAGCGCATGTGTGGTGAGTGAACCCTCAACGTGGCAGGCTCACTTTGACTTTGAGTGTGCCTTTGCACCACTGCATACACACCGATCGATCGGAACTGGACATCAGTAAGTCTGTTCCTGGCCATACACCACCCATGCAAACAAATTAAGGATTATTAGGATTGGACGATCGGGACATGACAGACGTCCATTCATTGGCAGGTGCAGGTCAAGACCTGGAAGCACGCTCCAGCAGCACGACTGCGTTTCAACTGGTGACTGTGTTGCGACCTGCGTTCGAACTGAAGCGCTCCGTGCCTTGACCCTTGTACACACCGTCCAAACGCACCCTGAGCCCAAGCGTCCGGCCGTGACGCGAAGTCAGATATCTTAGCGTAGTGCAAAGCACACAAATAACAAATTGGGGTTGGGGGCGATTGCGTGTGTTGCGGCATACGATTTAGTGCGGCGGCCTCCACAGCATGACAGCGCAGGCACAGCACACAATGACTGGCGGGGTGAGTCCGGAATGATTACGGCTGTGCAGGCCTTGCCTGCAGGTGTCCAGCAACCCAATGCAAGCCTGCAGTGAAAGCCTGCGATGCGGCATGGTCAGCAGAATGATGAAACCAGGGGGCGCATGAACGAGAGCCACTTGCATACCGTACGAGCCAGCCCAGGCGATAGCCATGAACATTGTGGGTCTCCAATGACCTGCTCAGCAAGCGTTGAACAGCTTGGCCAATGCGACCGGCTGCTTCAAATGGCTCATGGCACTCTGCCAATGCATGTGATGAAAAGCAGCTGCACGTGCAGCTCTCTACGCACATCCCGCCCGGAAGGAAGCCAGAAGCCTGCACTGTGCTTGCTATCTACAATCTCATGCGGGTGTCTATTCTCTGAGTGGACACCCGCGAGAATAGACACCCTGCTATACGGGCTGCGTGTCCATACCGACACACGAGGGGGGCGGGGGGGGCGGGGCGGGCGGGGGCAATTTTTTTGGCAACGTTTATTACCATATAGGCACGCATGAGCGTGTTAAATGTGCGGGTCAAGCCAGCCTGCACATTGCGCGGCGCATGACACCATACATGGCGTACCGGTACGTGGCACCTGCATGGCATGCCCAATCCCAACCTGCATGCTGCTCAAGTGCGGCATAGTTGCCATGCGAGCGTACTGCCGGCATAATAACACGGGAATAGTAACGACCACGGACAAGCGACTAGAGGTTGGGGGTCCGCTTAGCACTGCTGCCTGATCCTGTCACACTTCTCGGCAACTGGGTGGTTCTACCACGGCGCTGGTCCTGACACATACATAGCGCAAGAAAGTGTCCGTGCAGTGTTTAATGTACTCGTACTGTTACACAACTGTACTGTTACTATGCTGCATGCTCCAAACGGAATGAATGTGGAGGCAGCAGTACAAACCGCTAGACTGCGCCAAAGAAGCCAGGAATGCAGTTCATGACGAAGCAATGTGAGCAATGCGTACAGGCGCGTCAGCCAGGGTGGCTGATGCAGGGCTCGGGCTGCCATACTAGCCTCACCACCGATCTCGCCTAGCTTATAGATTGCCTGCAGCATCAACGCAACCATAGTGCAGCCGCCAGCATTTATGGGGTTTGGACGTGAAAGCCGGCAGCATCTGATTTACGCGTCGCCACCATTGCCGCCAAACGCCCGGAACAGCTGCATGCTAGCATCCATGTGTGACGGTCCTGACGCGGCAGCAGAAATAGGGTAGACTGTGCTGCCGCCGCCGCCATCCGTACTGCTGTCACCGCCGCCGCTGCTGCTGCCTCCGTAGGTGCTCCTACGGCTCACATCCACCTCCTTGCCTCCAGGGTAAAGGTAGGGATTCAAATCCGCGTTGAAAGCTTGAGAGGACCTGATCGGTACAGATCCAGGGGCAACGGGGCGGCCGTCGAACGACTCCCGGCGGCTGCTGGCTGCGGCAGAACTGGGCGTCAACGCGCCGCGCGGGGTCACGCTGCCGCTCGCCGTCGTGCTTCCGAAACCACCGCCCGCGCCTCCGAAGCTGCTGGCTCCGCTCGTGGGCGTCACCGCCGCTGTGCCGCCGCCTCGTCCGAAACCACCGCCGAAACCGAAGCCCGGCAAGCTCGGCACCTTGATTGGGGAGACCGCATGCTGCCCCCCTGCTCCAAAGCCACCGAAACCACCACCTGACCTGGCTCCAAAGCCTTGCTCGTCGCCTCCGAAACCAGACAGTGAGGGCGGAACCGAGGCGTACGCGATGTTGGGTGAGCCCGGAATGGTGCCCAGGCGCTGAGGCCCAAACTGGCCACGGCGGGAGAATCCTCCAGGTGTAAACGGTCCAGGAGAGCCTGGTGCATCGCCTGCACTGCCAAAAGCGGCCCGGGCTGCAGAGTGGGGCCCGCCGTTGCCACTGGCAGCGGTACCGCTGGGCGTACCGCCAAAGTGCGGCGATGCGGTGACGGTCGCCCCGCTCCTGCGATGGATCTTGTAGGGGGGGGAGGTGAAGAGTGCGGCGTGGCTGGCGCTCCCCGCACGGTGGTGGCTGCTGGGGGACAGCAGCGCGGTGGCTGCAGCCGGGAGCGCCGTCTGCATGTCAACACGCACAACGCAACGCAGGGAGAGGTAAACGAACTGAGCACTCTCAACCACAGCATGCGCTGGTTTGTAATGCAATGCGACTGAGACGTGTTGCCTCGTGTGTGCTGCACTGCTGTCAGGTGTCCTCCTCTGTTCATGCATAAACTGCAGGCTGCAACCAAACCGAATCCACCATTGCAAAGTCGTGAGGACAACACACAGGGACTTCACACATGACAGTCAGGTGCCTGCCTGCCTGCACCTGCACTCCCCATAGTTCCATAAATCATGATCGTACGCTGATGGCCTGCGACGCCACTGCACGTCACGTCAATCAATCACGCACCTGAAGGCCGGAGCTGCCAACAGATCGCCAGGACGCAGCGGACGTAGCGCCCCCACCAGCCTGCTGATGCCATCCACCATCGCCGCCGCCGCCGCCGCCGCCGACGTCGCCGAAGTTGCCGCCGCCGCCGCTGCTGCCGCCGCCGCCGCCGTAGGGGCTATCCATCGCCATCATCGACGCCGAAGGCACCCCGCCGCCTGGGCCAAACGGGCTGCTTGGCGGCTGGGCGGTGGCGCTGCCGCCAGCGGCAAACGCGTTGTCGCTGCCGCTGCCGCCGGCCGCGGTGGGCGTCGAGGGGGAGGGCTCGGACCCGCTTGTGGATGAGGACGAGCCGCCAGCGCTGGCGATGCGTGGCACGACGCCACCGGCTGCGTATGGACTGGATGCCAGTCCAGGCGGGGCGGCCATGCCCCCCAAAGGCAGGGCGGAGGAGCCCGAGCCGGTGGGGGGCACTGCGTGGATGAAGCGGCAGCGTGCACCGTAGGGGCACGAACCCGTGGCGGCAAAGGTGCGGCACACCTGCGGTATGACATAAGCGAACAGGCACACCACACACACGCAAGCATCACATGCTTGGTTCAACATGGTTCCTGCTGACAACAGTCGCCGGCCCGCACCACAGCGGCACGCTGGCTAATTCGCATGTGTGCAGTATCACCGTCATGTACCGTCGCTGTTTGGTTTCGGAGCGAACTTATGAGCAAACAGTTGTGAGGTAGCTGGTAATGTATGGACTGCACGAACATCTGCCATGAGCGTCCTTGGATACCGTATCCATCCTGTAACGGCGCATGCTATGAGGCCATTTGAGCAATAAACTGAGCGCGGTAACGTGCTGGTCTGCTTATGTTGCACCTGCCGCACATGGCCCAAACAAAGCAGACGCAGGTACCGTTTGCGCTTGAACCAGCAACTTGCAATGCAGCACACAATTTATTACTTAAATGGACAAGCTCGCAAGACAGGACTGTATGCATTTGACACCCACATCATGCAACACACGTGCAGTGCCGCGCTGGATGCACCGCAGCTCTGTGACATCGTGACGCTTTGCTACAGCAAGAGCACGTCAGCCGAGCCGCCCATACGCTCCCCCGGCCAGGGACCAGAGGACACGCGAGGTGCTCTAGGGTGACATGCAGTACATACCGCCTCAGCATGCAAGTACTGCTGCAGTACGTAGCCACATACGTACCTCTGTCTTGTACTTGGGGTGCCTCACGACTGCCCGCAGCTCCTCCTGCCCGTGCGCAAACTGCAGGGATGGCGCGCAGCGCAAGCGGCAAACACAACATCAGCAGCAGACCCACAAGCTGCACAGCAGCAGCGCGTACGCTCCATAACCATACACCAAGCTTGTGCAGCTCAACTGAAGGCTGAACACACAAACACTATCAGCAAAGAGCATAATCAGACTGCTCCTGCCCTCCAAAACGCCAATCAATCATGCCCTCAGCGCAAGCCCAGCACTCCAGCGCAAGCCCAGCACTGGCAGAACCCTCTACTTGCCCCCAATGTGCACTCATGCACCAAATCCCCATAACGGCTGGTCCCACAACGAAATGCATGCTCAGCTTGCCAGCCCCCAAAATTAAGCGTGGCGCACCCACCTGGCATTTGGTGCCGTAGCGACATGCGCCGGTCTCAGTCCAGGAGCGGCAGAGCTCCGTCTGCAAGCAGTGAGGCGTGTGTGAAGCAATCGTGGTCGCATATATACATAGCAGTTGTACGTCTTGCGCCCCTACTCATTAGGTTCAGGTATGCATGGGGTTGCATACTAGTTGTTGGGCTGGAATGCTTCTCCTCCTCCCTCAAGGAACCCATATGGGGGCAGGGACACCGCGCCGCTTGGTCGACATGCCCTCCTCGTATGACACACATACAATGCGAACATGGGAGTGTACAGTGCACACAATCACACTGCATTGCCCCATGGCGCTCGTCCTGACACATGAGCTAGCCACAGTCATGCATATGCAGGCTACGCGTGCAGTGCGTTCAAGTCAAGGACCACTGTACGACATGCATCAAGTCAGCACGCTTTCCGCTTTGATCGTTGCCGTCATGCAGGGCAGCAGCAACATGTTCATGACGATACGGCAGACAGTGCAGGTAAAACAAACAACGTGCTTAATGCAGTGAGACGTCAATTAATATACTTGCATCTGCTTCCAGATGCAACATATGTCCAAATGGTGTACAAATTACATGCGCTATGCAGCAGGCATGAGCATGGCTTCATCATTGCCTCACCTTGTACAGGCTGTTGTGCCTTGTGCCCCCAGGGCTGACAACATCTCCCAACAGCCCTCCCGCCCCGAAACCACCCGGGCTCAGCATTTGCATCGCTCCAAAGCTACCAGCAGGACTCTGTGGCACAGCGCCAGCGCAGCCGCTGGGAGAAAGGAAGGGAGGGGCCAAGCCGCCAGCAGGGCTTTGGCCCAGCGCATCATGACGTGCAGCGTAGCCGGTCTGAGGGAGGCGGGTGACAGGTAGCGGTGACTGCATGGCCTGCAAGTGAGCGGCTTCCGCATCCTGCGCTGCGGCAGCCATTGCGTCTGCGGCCGCCTGCTGCTGCTGCTGCTGCTGCTGCTGCCGCTGCTGTGCCAGGAAGGGATTGTAGGGGGAGCGAGCTGCCATGCCGGCGGCGCTGCCGCCTCCCCCGAAACCAGGGGGCGGCGACGGAGCTGTGGCCTGACGCGATGCAGCAGCCTGGCCATCATCGCTCCTGGCAGCTGCTGCCATGTCGTATGCGATGCCACCTTGCATCTGCCCAGCACCCGCACCGGCGCTGTGCGAAGCACCACCCGCACCTGCGGCCACGGCAGCGCTCAAATACGCGTCCAGGATGTGCTGTGACATGCTGGCATCAATCTGCTGCTGGGAGGCCTGGGCATTTATCTGCTGCTGAGCGGCTTCTAGGCCTGCTGCCTTGACAATCGAGGCCGCAGTTGCGGCCGCCGCCACTGCCGCCTCCGCGACTGCTGCTGCTGTTGCCGCGTCCTTTGCGCCGATCATGCCGGGACCCCCGCTCGCCGCCATGAGGGCGGCAGCGGTCGCGTTTGTGGCTGAGGCGCTGCCTGCCATGGCAGCCGCAATGTCATCAGCTGTCAAGCCTCCACCACTGAAGAGCGCAGCGGTGGCTGCGGCAGCGGCAGCTGCGGCAGTGGCATGCTGGTCTGGTGTAACTGCCGGGAAGCCCATGCCTGCGATCTGGGTCATGCCGCCCAGGTTTCCCTGCTGTGACAGGGTGGTGGCGGATGCCGCCGTGTCGGGTACGGCGCCTGCGGCTGCAGCAGTGGCGTGCTGTGGGATGATCTGGCCTGTGGTGCTGTTGACAATGCCCGCAGCCTGTCCCAGCGCCATGATTGCCTCATCAGGCAGGTGGCTGCCCATCGCCAGGCCCTCCTGCAGTACAACCGATTGCGGTACACATGCATTGGTACGGTACAAACCATCATGCAGTAACACAGACCGGTAGCTGCACAGTGCACACACGAGCACAAGCCGATCCCCTGATGGTGCGCGAGACCACCGGTGCCTAGTCAGTCAATCATCCATACAAACATTACTCACGATGCATTACTCACGATGCATGGTGCAAACCCACATGAGCTCCATCCCATTCCCTAATGGTGTGCCAGGCCACCGGATGTGAGGTCGAACAACAATCAGCCTTCGTCCATGCTTCAAGCAGCAATGGCGCCAGTTTGACACCACATTTGCACATCATGTGCAAAGCGCGACTGTTGCTGTAACTGCACCAAACACGATTGCATGCGTGCGCATGTATGTATGCCTGCATCGACTTACACCTCACAGACATGCATGAATGTCCTGATTGGCCAAGCAATGCAAGTCAATCAATCAATCAATCATGATTACCTGTAGCAGCTGCAGAGCGGCCGCCGGCTCCAGCTTGCTCAGCGCGTCCAGTACGGCCGGTGAGGTCATGACAGACGACGCCTGCTGACTCTGCGCCTGCTGGTCCTGCAGCATGCCTGCTGCAGCTGCAGCCGACAGCGCTGCGGAAGTAAAGCCTGCGGCACCGCCAGCGCCTGCTGCTGCTGCTGTAGCTTGGTGCGATGACGCCGATGGACCGGACAGCTCAGCAATCAGAGCTGCCAGGTCATTGCCAGCTCTGTCGGCTGCTGCTGTGCGGTCTCTGTGGCTGGCAGTCGTGCCGCCGCCGGCGCTCGAGTTCACCGCCATATCGTCCACTGCGCCGCCGCCCGCTGCTGGTGCTGCTGCTGCTGCTGCGCCCCTCCCTGTGGGGGGTTCGGTGGCTACCCCAGCGCTTGTCAGGCTGCTCGCCGTCATTGCATCCAACATGGACTGCCATGCACGCAGATGCGAAGGACGGTCTGCTGCTGCACTTGGGCCTGCGGCTGCTGAGACGTCGTCTGTGGGGCGACAAACGTCACTGGCCGACACGGTGCGTCTGCCCACAGACGATGGTGGCAGGGTTGGTGGCTGTGACAAATCCTGGCCTGTAGAATGGGGATACGATGGCAAGGGCGGCCTGCTGTGGGCATCGAGGCCTGCGTCCGGTTGGGAGCCCCCCCTGGGGATCGGCGGGTTGCTGCCCGCAGACGTGTCGCTACTGCGGCTGCTGCTGCTGTTGCTGCGCCAGCTGCGGCTGCCTACGTCAGAGGCAAGGGACACTGCGGTGGTGGTGAGCGCTCCTGTGGCTTGCGCTGTGCCCACGACCTGCCCCGTGGCGGGGTCGACAACCCACAGCACGCCAGGTGCCTCCACTCTGCCCGCTCCGGAACCCTCACGCGATGTGGCCAGCATAGCAGCGTTGGAATCGATCAGGTGTGGGAGGCTGGTGTCGCTGTGGCTGCTGCCAGGATTGCGCACAGCAGCAGTCGGTGCCTCCACCGCACAGCTGTCAGGCCTGGCGGGATTCCCCATTGCAGTCTGCCCCGTACTTGATGGCAGTGCTGCTGATGCTGATGCCGGACCACCAGTTCCCACATTGGCTGCCATGGTATCAAAGGTCATTAGAGCAGGCTCAGACGGCGGCCGGTGTGTCGGTGCGGCAGGCGCCAATCCAGAAGGCTTGTTCAAAGTGAACGCCGCCGAAGCAGGCTCGTCAGCTGTCCTCGCACTCCCATTGGCAGGGCTATGGGCGGGGAAAAGCCTGGTCAAGGGTACGGAGGCAGCGCCGCTGTTGACCTCATTGTTCGTAATGCGTCGCTGCGCTCCGCTGCTATCGCTGAGAAGCTCCCCTGGGTCCGAAGAGACGGGACGAGGCATGAGCGGGCGAGATGTGGACGGGGCTGTATCCATAGGGTGTTCAGATTCCAGGATAGACGCCCAGCCTTGGTTGGAGGAGCAGTCGGAGCACCTACAGGTGGTCGCGGGACACGCTATGCATGCTGTGCGGCGCTGGGTTTGCAGGTATTGAGTGGTCCAGTTGGACAGTCTATCCTGTCCTGCTGGAGTCTGACAACTGGATTGATGCACTAGCAGCATTAGGATCTGCTCTAGAAGGTCTCCACTGTCGTCATGTGCGATGTGTGTTGTCATCGTGCGTGTGTGGTGAGGCGAGGGGCAGGCGCAGCGCACGCAGGGTGTCCAATGGTCCCGTCAACTGGACCCTAACCCTTGCAGGGCAGTATAAGTCTGCAATATGGGAGCTGTGCTGCAAACTGGCCTCCAAGGCAGGTAAGGGGGGTCGTGCTGCCAGTGTGGGTGGTGATCGGTAGAGGCAACCACCCCACTTCACGAGTCCTTTTGACTCACCAGAGACCCAAGCCAAGAACAGAGTCACGAGCCGCCTCTTCTGCTCACGAAGTATCCCCTGACGTTCGACCGTGGTGCGACGGACAGCTGCTGTGCGTGGTTCCTGCGGACTTCGTCCCAGGCAGGGAAGGCCTGGACAGTGCGGGTAGAAGCTGCGACAGGGTGGCACGTTCGAACGCGAGCATCAATATATGAGTGTGCTTGGAGTTGTAATCAGCGAAGCGCGTGGTCAAGGACAGCGTATATCGACAAGTGGGTGGTGTGGTTGCTCTCAATTTTGCTGTACGGGAAAAGGGGCCTTTTGGTGACATCATTGACAACAACGCCTTTTGGCAATGAGGACCATTTTGACGCCCTATAAATCACATCAGAAAGTTAATCGCTCAGATTTTGAGGCCCTGTGCATATTCTTGTGCACACACCTGGCTTTTCGTTATGCAGGCCGTGTGACCGTGGTTTCGCTGCCTAAATGTCAACAATGTGCGGGGCAGCAGCACACAAACCAAGTCCAATCGCGCCTCTGCTTTAGCAGCTTTAATAGCATGATTTCTTCCACCTTACCGGCAGCAAGGCCTTCCGTTGTGCATCAACGATAACCTGGCGGGTGGTCCGGGCGCGTGCCCGGGCGCGTGTGCAGAACGTGGGTGGAGTGAGTGCGGATCACACTGCTATGCGTGCAGTCCAAGGGGATAATCAAGGCCGCAGCTTGACACCTAGACGCAGTCTTCGACCCTTTTGCTTCGCTGTTGCTGCACGGGTTCCAACTGTTCACTCAGGACACACTTTTACTGCTGGGACCCACACGCGTGCTGCCCTTGTCACCTTCCCCTTGCGAACAGCAGCTGCTCGCGCAATCACAATGATATTATCCTTGCTTATTTGCAAAGGCAGGATTGCACACTCCCCGTTTCCAACGCCGCATGTGCCCAATTTTGTTGTGCTGTTGCCTGTGACCTTGGCTGTGTTCGCTGCGAATGCACCGCGCCAGGCATGATCACCCGCTTGCTGTTTCCAATGCGTGCCGCCTCGCCGTGCAAGATCACACGCATGCGCCTGCTTCCCTTGACCTATTGTTGCCTCGATGTGTTGTACTTGGGCACTTGGGCAACGCATGGCACACGAGGCGGGTAATCCATCCAACTTATCATACTCATCCACTCAATGAAAGGTGATGACACCGACTAAGCCCCTCAATCATCATTCTAGCACCGGTATTGCTGGATGTTTGGGTGCACACTGCACAGAGCACCAACGTTTCAGTGCTGCAAAGCATGAGACTTACAAAGGGATGCTCTAGAGGCTGGAGCACCACACTTACCATTACATGCAGTACGGATTGCAGTCTGGTAT
>BDDA01000216.1:53158-83478 GCA_001662385.1 Chlamydomonas asymmetrica | reverse complement strand
GGGAGGGGGGGGGGGGCGCGACGCACATCCAGCCAGTTTGCAGCAACGCGATGAACACCAATGGGGCTGCCAGCACCTTTGCCTGCTTGCGTTGCGCGTGGTGAATCAAAGCAGCAGAGAGATGAGAGGGTCCTTGCGGATGTCGTGCAGGTATGCATGCACATGCGGGCGCGAGGATGCCCCATGCGCTTCAACGTGTTTCGGGGGAGGCTTTACTGCCAGGATACCTCGCTTGGGCCGATGCTGCAGGAAGACTAGTCCCACGCCGTAAACGAGCGGCCCTGCCTTCAACAGTTTAGGTCGGGTGAACCTGAGCCGCCCAATTATTGTGCAGGCGGCGGCATCAGCAGGCAAGGCGCCGGCTGTTGGCCTATGTTATTCAACGAAGTGTGGCGAAGCACAGGGATCATACGAATGGGAGGACGCTCCTTCCTTATGTTGAGCGGCTGGCACTGCGCAAACAACGAGCTGCATGCAAGTGAGGCTTTCAATTGGTGTGGTTGCACGCCGTGTCGTGCGCCTCCCAGGCACACCGCGATACCATCACTGATCAGCAGCGATCCGTGCTGCCCTCCACTGCTGCATGCAAGTCACCATCGCTCCTTTCATCTTCCCCGCATGCTGGCCCCAGACACGCCCAGGCAGCTGTGCTGTCGTCAGCACCACTGCACCGGTATGTTCGGTGCACTCTATCATAGTATGGGTACAGGCATCAGCACAGGCTTTGGAGCCCAGCCACAGGATCCACGTCATCTGCTCATGCAACACACGCTGTCTACCTGACGCCAACTTTATGTTACGTGAATGGTGGTATATGAAGTGCGACACAGGAGAGTCGGACAGGTGCAAACTAGGCGGTTCACAACAAGCGCAGTGGGCGCATTCATGTCGACCACCATGCGACGGAGAACTGAGCCGAGTCCGGAGTCCGTGGTTGTTGGCCATGGAAAGACCACGACGCACGGGTGGGACAGTTTCAGGCACACCACTTGATCACCAATGGGCTCCAATCACGGTCTCCACTGGATATGCCATCAAGACACTGTTCTCAAACCAGGCATGCAATTCAAGGTAGGATCAGCACAGGATCACGACCGCAATCGCTATCAGCCAGAGTGTTTGGAGCAGAGGTCAAGAGAGGCCGCTAAAATCTGCGGCTGGGGAAGGGGATTGTCGCGGTGATGCGCTCTGCCACGATAGCGTCACCGGCATCAGCCACACAGCGCACAGGTGGCACAGAGGTGAAGCAGCGGAGGCCTTGCATAACCCGACGGCTTGCCACTCACACCGGTAGTGCCGTCACACTGAACGCCGTCAACAGTGCAACCATCCAACCACCGATAAGGAACAAACACTCTTCATACCGGTCGGGGCCATACAGGCATGGCCAAAACACGCATTTGGCGTTCCCGGTGCGATGGCTGCTACATCCTCCTTGCAAGTTTGGCGGCGAGCGTATCGAGCACTGGGACACATGTGCAATTGTGCAGGCATGTGCCTACGCTCAAACAGCGCTGCTCACATGATCCGGGCGCCACCATCATGACCGAGCTAGTGCTGTGCATGCATGCGTGCGAAGGGGGAGGCAGGATCACGGGCCACAGCGGATGGCTATGTCGGCAGCTGGCTGGCGTGCCGGCGGCAGCCGTGCGTGGCACGCATGATGCAGCGGCAGGAGGGATGGTGCAATGCTCAGGTGATGGTGCGAGAAGCATAGAACCGGTCACGCTGTGCACAAGTACTCTATGTATCTTTATCTTGAGTATTCAATCCTACAATACAGTGCTTCATCGGGGTTTAAATGGACCCTTTGCCAGTTCAGGCGGCGAGTGAGGTGCCACTGATATTTTCTATTAGGATTAGGTTTTTATGCGCTCAACGCTTTGTGGCCGCGGCTGGTACTGTCCCCTGGATGAGGACTGACAACGCTTGCGCACGCAAGTCGAGCAACACAGAGCCAACGGTGTTGCTCAACCAGCTACGAGGGAGGCGGAGGGTGGGCTGATGCAGCACTGAGTGCAGGCGCCGCGCAATTATTCCGCTGGTTAAGTGCCAGGGGCAACAAGCAATATGCCGCAACACACTACGGGACCGGTGGCACATCTGCGCTCAGGCAGTGGCGATCGATGCACAAACAACAGAACACGCCATGCAAAACAACGGGGGGCATAACGTAAAACGCAGGTGGCAAGAGGGGACAATGCAGTTGAGCCAGGCATTCAGTGTTCATTGGGCGGGCTGCAGTCCGCTGGGGCCCGGATTGCAGCTCCATGTGTCCGACACCTGGCTGATCCCCGAGGTCCAACTGAGCACCCCGCCGCATTTCTGTTTATGCTGGGTCCTTTGACCAGGACCGCGAGCAACCCAAGCAACCATGATACGTCACTCAGATTCAATGCATGCGCAAACAGCAACCGGCGCTCAAGTACATTGTTCACGCTCACCACTCTTGCCCGTCAGTACATGCGGGATGACGGACACCCTCTTGCACTCCTGCTTATGCCATATCTGTCATTCAGGTTTTCAAAAATGCAGTCATGTTTGCTGTAGATGCACTATACCACAACCGGTCAGAACCCAATCACGTTGTCGATTGCACGCCACGCCGCTTCATGACCTTCAGGCTCGCATGCGCTCCCCCCGACCTCACTGCATTCGTTGCCGCTGATTGTGCGAGTCAATCAATAAATTAATCATCCTGCATGTACCGCTGAGCACGCCGCTGCTGAGCCAGGGAGGGTGGCAAATCCACCCTGCCGAGATCAGCTGTCCTCCACGTCCAAACCAACACAGATGCTGAGCCAGGGAGGGTGGCAAATCCACCCTGCCGAGATCAGCTGTCTTCCCCGTCCAAACCAACGCAGATGCTGAGCCAGGGAGGGTGGCAAATCCACCCTGCCGAGATCAGCTATCCTCCCCGTCCAAACCAACGCAGATGCTGCAGTGAGCTAACCACTGGACTGGCCATCCGACAGGACCGCCCACAAGGCAGTCAGGTCAGTGGGCAAGCCCCCGACTGGACGCGATGGCCATTAACTGGCCACGGCACAGCTTGGCGGGCTCACACGGGGCTGCCGCGGGGCGAGAGCAGCGGTTTGCGGTACTCCAGGGAGTCTGAGCTCTGGCTGCTGCCGCCATCGTCGCTGTCGGTGGCGTGAAGCGTGCCCATCGACCCGCCTGCGCGCGCACATGCACATGCACACATCGCGAGTGTCAACGCCAGTGTGATTTGTGCGGTGCATGCGCTTTCGCAGTCGGCAGGTTGCCTTGCAGGTTGCTGATGAAATGATGATGCGTATGCTCATGAACCACGCCGATTGCGACACAGTCTGCTGCTGTGGTGATGGGCGGCAGTTTCAGCAAGGCACGCATGGGTACCGCGTACACAGCAGCCATCCTGTGCATGCGTGTACACGTTAGTACATCGCGCATAACGAATGCAAGGACAGTCAACCAGTCTACGAGGCGCAGACCGCGCAGACTGAGGGTCGGTCAATGTGGAGCTGTGGCAGTGTTGCATGCATGGCACATTGGATTTCAGCGGGCGATGCCGCATTGAGCCAGCCGGACTGCTTTGCATGGCGGGTTTGGTGCTAGGGTCATGCCAGGCATTCCTCTAAAAGGATTTGAGGGCATATGATGATATGAAGGCATGCGTCCAGCCAGCGGGGCACGCTCACTACGCTCACCCCTCCTGCCTTCCTCCTCGTCCTCATCGTCCGACTTCCCTGCGCTGCGCTTGTCCGGCGCTTGCGCCGGCGACGCTGTCGCGTTCAGCCGGCCGTGGCTATACAAGCAGAACCCTGCAGCCGAGGAAGGATGAACCACGCGTCAAACCTCCCATACCACACGCATGGACAGGATGTTTACAGCACATGTCCCGTTTAACACCTGATCAGGACCCGCGACCGATCCCCGTTTCCCCCTGCAGGTGCGTGTGCAGTTTCAGTCCTGTTTGTCCATGGCTCAATGCGCCCCTGATGCACACGCGCGTCACGGCAAGCCCGCATCAGGCACGCCTCGCTCCGTGTCGGCAACCCACCGCCGATTGCGACGCCACAGCCGATGAACATCTTCTGCGTCCAGATGCCGGTCTCGTTGAGCACCATGGCGCTAAGCAGCAGGATCAGCACGATCTTCATTTCGCCAAGCACCGTGATGGTGACGCTGCTGGTCGCCTTGATCACCAGCTGCTGGCACACATTGTACAGCAGCGCCGTACAACACCCAAGCAGCATCAGCCCTGCACAGCGGAATATCGTGCAGGGGACGAGGAACCGGTGTTGGGGGCTCGTGGCCGCTCATTCAAGAGCTCCGCGGCTCAACCAGCAAGCTATGATGCAACGATGTCCTGAGCGATGTCCCCTGCCTGCTTTCAGGCCACGGGGCCACGACCAAAAACATGCTGTGCCTCGCCTTGCTTAAACAGCACCAGGCATTGCCGGTCATGCAGATGCATGGCAGCATACGCGATGAACACACAATAGGCGCATGATCATCGTGAGAGCAGGCGAAGGCATGCCAAGGCTAAGACATGTGCACACGTTTGTGAGCCGGGAAAGCGCTGCCAACTGGAAAGTAGCTGTCTGGCCGCGCAAAGAACCGTACGCAGATGCTCGTAGATGCGCCCAACCAGCATGCTTTCCCAGAAAGGGCTCCCATGATGGCTGCTGGTTGCTGCTCCGGCCAATCCTGCTTCCTCTCTGGTGTGATTGGTGGTGGGCTGGGCTGGGCTGGGCCTTATGGCTATGGCTTATGGCTATGGCTTATGGGCGTTTATGGCTATGCTTCCGTGCGCAACTGCGTAACCCATGAACTTGGTCATTCGATCGGCCATGAAGGGCATCCTCGCTACAGATGCGCATGCGACAGCAGGGTGGCAGGCACGTGATACGGCGATGCGCCAACGCACTCACACACATAGCCAAAGTCCTCCGCATGTGTCATGTAGGTCTGCAGGCGAGCGCCCTCCAGGTACCCGCAGAACGGCGCCAGCACAACCACGCACACGGGCGCCATGTACCAGTTGAGCCGCCACACATCGATCTTCTCGGTCATGAGTTTCCCCATGCAGGACAGCATGAAGCCGGCGCACACCGCACCTGCAGGCGGTACAGGCAGTACATGCGGGGCGGGTGAGGTACGATCGGCTAATGCTTTCAAACACACATGCTCTGTGCCTGCAACAGGCCAAAGCATTAAGTCGAACAGAGGCTTGTGCCTGTGAAGCGGTTTCGGGACAGGGCCCCACTAATAGGACGATGGATGCCACGGGCAGCGCTGCGCGCGCGTTGCATGTGGAGTGCTGAGTGCAAGATGTGGAGATGCATGTGGCATGGAGGACGATGGGCGTGCGTGCGTGCAGTCATGTACCGCGCTTCCCGATAGCACGCTAAAGCGAGGCGTGTTGGGTTCCATGCAAAGCACCAACCGCGAATGGCCTAACTGGTCGAGCGGCCCATGCTCAACCCCTGGGCGGAGGCAAACAGAGGTGCACCACTCAACCCGTGAGCACGCTTATCTCATGCTGATCCCATGCTCATCCCACGAGGGCCGAGCGTACCAGTCCCAGCACCAACATGTAGCCCCTGTGATGCAGATGGTCCATGGCTCTTGACTTGTGGCACATGCTGTTGCCTGCTGCCAGCTACCGGTATGCACGATTCGAAGGCGCTCCAAGTGTGTGGGAGCACCACTCACTTGTGAGACACAGCACTGTACCGATGTAAGACGACTTGCTGCCAGAGCCCTCCCACATGGCGATCCCAACGCCGCCCACGAGCAGCAGCAGCGCAACAAACTCCTGACGCGACGGCGTCTTGCGCTCTATGAGCACCGCGCCCACCGCAGCCCACACCGGTATGCTCGCCCTGCGCGTCGTGTCGATTTAACGCACCGCAAGCACGGTGTATTTGGTGATGCTTATGCACTGGGGTGGCCATTCACCTTGAGATTGGTGGCCATTCACCTTGAGATTGGTGCGTGTGTAAGCCAGAAGCATCGCACAGCTGTAACTGACGGCACAGGTCAGCAGGTTGTGACATGGTCTCTAAAATCGCAGCGCAGCAGGCACACGCAGCAGGCTGGGATTGGGCAGGCTGGGGTCCGCAAGGCTGCGTCGTACGTTTAGCACACCTGATGACTTGATTCAGGGATAGCGAAATGCTCAGAAGGGACAAGTTGTTGAAGGCGATGTTGACTGCACGACAAACGGGATTGACGACACAGCAGTAAAAAAGCAAAAGGTCGCGTAAGCAAGCAGTGCAAACCAGGCCTGCAAGCCAGGCCTCAAAGTTACATTTGTTGTGGGTGCAAGTGTGACGCTCAGCGTGTGCGCCTGTTCCGACTTGGCGGTTGCACCAACCGGTAAAAAACAACCCCTAGGTGAAGCACAACATTCACCTGCGAAGAAGACTCCAACGGCCACCAGGCCCAGACCCTGCTTCTTTATCGTTGCCAGGTGCTGTTCGCGGAACGATTGAACCCCAAGCATTACTGGCGTCAACGCCACAAACGAAAATACCTGTACGGTGGCGTAGCCGTTTGGAAAACAAACGTCAGACAGTGATAGGCAGAATGTGAGAGAGTACGTGCACACAGTCAACGATCGAGCGCCATGTTATATCGTTCATCACCTCGCGTCGTGTGGCGCAGTGTGAAAGGAAGACGAACTGCTCAAACTCACCATGTGCGATATGGAGAGCACCAACGGAAAAGGGAAGCCATACTGGCTAAGCAGCCACTTGTTGAGGATATTGAGGAACATATTCAGACCGAGATACGCTAATATTAGAAGCACTTTGGCGCCCGCACTGTGAATGAACATATCGAAAAACGAAGACCCGGCGACCATCAAGGCAGGCTTTGCCTCCTTAGTGCCAGCTGAGTGCCCAGACATTGTTGAAGTGGTTCAAAGGCAGGTGCTGTTTGCAGACTAGCTGCCGCCAAGCGTTCCCCGTGACAGTCCACGAAGAGGTAAAATCACAGATGGCGCGTTTGGCTGCAAGCACGCTGGACAGAGCCCACGGCAGGTTCCAGCCGTCCGTTGAGATATAAGCTGGCGGGCTGAAGAGTGCCCTGTCAACACATCAGTTCCATCGCCTAGAGCAACGCCACCGAGTGGTGGTAACACGCACCTGTTCGTTTTCAGTGCCACCAGTGTCAGTGCAAGCAGAGCAGACACAACATAAGCAAATAAACGCCGTCAGAAGCATGGCAACACTTGGCAGGGCAACCGTGCCATCAACCCCAATCTTACCCAGGACCTGACAGCTTGTGACACGCGACGTGAGCTCAAGAGTCCTTTCCAAGACCCTGGTATGTGCTGGGTGTAGAGCTAGCTAAGTGCAACGCTCATTAGTTGAGGACAAGCTGCCGAGGTGTGACAGCAACCAACTGTCCCGAGTCCTGTCGCCAACTTCAAGCGTGAGTAAATGGCGCAGGTGGGAGGGTCGAGGGGCTTTGGAAGGGAAGGGCAAACAAGGAATTCAAGTGCTGGTGGGAATACTGGACATGAAGCAGGAGGGCTGCGTAGACAGGGTCAGAGGGACCATGACCATGGCGGATTGGCGGGGGTTCGAGAGGTATGCCGAGAGACACTCCCAACTGACCGACCCCTTGTCCCTAAAGTGATGCGTATTCCTCAGGGAAATAAATACCTCCAGCCTCAGCATGTGTCAATCATGCACGTAATCAAGCAGTCGCTCCGAACCGGCAAGGGTCACAACTCACAAAGAGCTGTTCGTCCCAAATCAGCTGCCCGTGCGCCCTCTAAGTCCCTGCTTGGGTTACACATATTTGCTATCTGGTGGTGATTTGTCCTTACTGGACGATTGCAACGCAAAGGTAATGTTTTCCCCACACTGTTGGTTCCGGGACGCAGCCCAAATTACGTCTGCTCTCTTGGTTGCCTTAAAACCAGTGCGTACATGTGCAGTTTTGTGGCAGAAGTGAGTTTCCGACAGACTTTACGGTGTGAAGACCGTTGTGCAGCTGCCGATGTCCAGGGAACACACAGGTTCAGCCAGAACTTACCGAGCTGGATGCGGTAAGTCGTTCGTAGAACAAGTGGTCTGATACGTGAGCAGCTTAATAGCGTGTGTGACAAGGAAGTGCTGCCCACACTGTATAGTGTGAGCTATGCTCGCGTGAGTTTTCGCATTGGCCACACGACTGCGCTGGTGTGCCACTATGGCAACGTTGGTGCCAGTGACAAGACAGGGGTCAGATACTTGTTGATCCCCTACAAGGTTGGGCGCCCTTCCAGTTGCACTTTGAACGAAACCAAGTGTTCAGCACCGTCAATGCATGCAAAAATGCACACAGTTGTCCCTAGCGGCAATGCCCGCATCACCGGTTTGCAAGCAGCAAGCTCATTTGCTTCCCCCGCCCCATGTGATGCATAGCCATGCATCATGATGCAGTGCAGGCGCTGTGATGCGCGGCCTTCAGGCCACCGCCACCAGCGCGCACAATCGCGTGCCTGGTGTTGCGGCGTGCGCAACGCGGACAAGGCACAACCACACCCTCGCCCCACTCACACAGCCGTGTGCTACATCAACCAGTGCAGCTGCGAGTTATCTCTGCATGGCATCTCTGCACCACTCTCACGTGACCAAGAGGAGCAGATGTGTAGGGCAGCGGCCAGCAGCGGCCTGCGCGAGGGCGGCAAATCCATACCATAACTCTTACACAGGGGTGGCAGCTAGTGCACCAACAGGCTTGTGTTAGAGGTGTTTGCTCCTGTGGAGCCACGCAGCGTGATTGCCGTGGGGCCATGCAGTGCGCACGTGTGTGAGGATGGCAACTGCACGTGACGCTGCAACAGAGGTGTGTAGTGGGCTCGCACCACCAAACAACGGGACACACGGTTGCAATGTGCGTGCCCTGACGGCACACATGTACTGATGTACAGTGTGGCCAGCTGGTCAAGGCTGAGCAAACGGTGGACTAGACCCGGGACTGGACGGTGGATGATGAGTTCCCAAGCGCTCAGCAGCGACCGGTCCGAGACCAATTTGGACCTGTTCTGCTGCAGCGCCAACGCAGCTGACTGTGAGCACGCATGCACCCAGAATGCGGCCACAGGCACACGCAGTCGCTGTGTGATACTCAATGGCAGGTGGAATGAACCTACCTGGGGTGGCTGGGTGTGGGAGCGTGACTGCCCCATCGGCGCGGCAGGTGTGGGTTGGCAGGTTGGAGTTGCGGGTGACAGCGGTCATGCATGACACTCAGTGACTGGAGAAAGCAATGGCGGCGACCGTGGCATTCGCCGCAGACTGATTGACCGTATCCTTGCGCAAGCTCCGGGCGTACGCCGCGGTGCGGCATGGCACATGCAGTTCGTATCATTCACTCAAGTTCATGTCATCAGGGTAATCAGTGCATGATATGTACTGCAACTTGAGTGATCATGCCACATGTTCGCTCAGGCCCGCTTGTATTGGCAGCACATGATCTGATTATCCACATGCAGAGCGATTGGCGGGGCAGACGGTCGCCGACTGGCAGTGATGCGCTCGTGACGCCCATGCGCGTGGGGCCGCCAGTGCCCGCCTGTGCAAATGCACCCGCATGCTCCAGCTGTGCATGCATGCTGGGAGCTTGCGGCGGTGGCAGTTGTGGTGGGCTTTGAGGTGGGCTGGGTAGGGCGTGTGCACGGACCACGCAACAGTTTGGCTTGCACATGAGCGGCACAAACAGCTGGTGGCCTGAACCTGTGTGTGTGTGTGTGTGTGACTGGCTGGACGTCGATGCACCCTGGTTGCCAAGGCACCTTGTATGCTCCAGTTCACGCCCCTGTGCGCGACCTGCCACAGTGGGTTCTCAAGCTCGCCTGAGGCGTGCGACGCCACAGTCAGTCTCAGTGTAGCAGGGAAATTGAGCTGCAGGCTTGGGCACTGGGCAAGCCTGTGAGTTCTGACTCGCCTCCGTACATGCACCGTGTTCTTGTGTATTTGAATGGCTGGTACTGGATGCCAGCAGGTGGCGTGCTTTCGGCTGCAGTTGCCTTGTTTCATAGCTGAGCCTAGCACGCTTCTTAGGTGTGGGCACCATGCTGCAAAGTCGGGCCGAGACAACTGGGTCCTGCTAAAGAATCGAGCGTATAGGACACGCGGTATCGCAAAACAGGACCCACCTGTGGCTGAGCCTGAATCCTGCTGATCACGGCGTGAGGACAACAAGATCGTTCTTGGAAAATCTACCTGGGTGCGTCTTTCGGCAAGTTCTCCTTGGGTGCTGCAGGACAACTTTGCAAGCTGTCGGTGGGCGACGAGGCGAGCGGACCGAGCTTGCCATTACGGAGGAGAGAGGAAAGAGCCTGACCATGGTAACATTTTGTCAGTAACAACCCATGGTGACCAGCTTTCTTGAATCATGGCAAGGAACCCCAACTTTCGCGCCGCTGACGAGGATGTTTTGCACATCCTGTCTTCGCGTGCGACTGGTGGGTGAACTGCACAAGATTGTTACGTGCCAGACCAACAGCAACAGCCGTGTTGCTTAGGTTGACACAGTTTTTCACTGCTTTTGACCCTGTTAGGCACTCAGTACCTCAACTGCTATCCTCAACAGCAATTCCGAGACTAGGCGACCTTGGCACATCGTGTGAGTGCTGCGCCGCTGCAGCGTCCACTGCCCTAGCTTAGTTATGAGCCGCGAGCGTCTGGACAGCTGCCGAACAGGCGTCGTGGCACCGCACGAACAAATTATGCCCTGTTGCCTCACAAGTGCCCTGACTTGGCATGCAATGCCCCTAGTGTTCCAGTGAACTCAGGTTATAATTTGTTGGACGTATTCATCTTGATATTTTGCAAACGCTGCTTGGTTCTGGTTCGCAGGGGTTTGCCAGGCATGCAACAACAGCAGCAACTGCGGGGGAGTAAACCCCAGCTGCGCAGCAAGCAGGTGGTGGTACCTCTAGGGAGTAACTTGCACTACCCTAAGACACCTAGCAAGCAAGCAGCAGCCAGACAGCTGCATGTGCTTGCAGTGGGAGCAACATCCCCACTAGTTGGTGGTCCATGCGCCGGTGGAGCATTGCCGGCATGCTTCAGCGGACGCACTGATACATTACAGCAGGCAGCAGGCAAGCTCAGGAGCCGACTTGTTTGTAACTCCACGGACTATATTGCGGGTGCTTCGGACGAGGGTGTGTTGCGTCTTCCAGGCAGGACCGAGCTCGATCCTGCGCAGGTGACCAACGTTTTTGGGTACCCACGCAACCTCCATGAAAAGTATCACGTGGGCCGCGTCATTGGAGCAGGCTCATTCGGCGTGGTGCGAGAGTGCGTTGAGCAGGCTTCAGGCCGTCTCTATGCAGTCAAGACGGTGCCAAAGGTAAGGGTGCCTTGCATGTGGCCTCAAAAACGTGCCACGTCAGGAGCCCTCCACACCTAAAGTTGACTTGCTGTCTGTTTATGCTCTTGTGCATGGGGGGCTAGAGGGGAGGTTGCTCACTGTTTGCCACTACCTGATTTTGCTACTGCGTGTCGGTTCGCTGCAGGTGCCCAAGCGCGGCATGCCCACGCCACGCTATCTGCTCAAGCTTAGGACAGAGGTGGAAATTATGCAGCAGCTGGGATACTCGCTGGATGCTGTGAATCTGAAGGACGCGTTTGAGGTGAGAGCGTGCACAAATTTCTTCGTATCTACGGCCACATTCCCGGCTGTGTACTGAGTGCACAGCATGGACGCAGCGACCCACTCCACCTGCTCCCACTGGTAGCCCTTGCCACAAGTAGCTGTGGTGGCTGGTGCTTGTTGTTCAGGACGATGAAGCCATTCACCTGGTGATGGAGCTGTGCGAGGGCGGGGCACTGCTGGAGCGAATCGAGTCGCACAAATACAGCGAAGCGTACATTGTCAAAATCTTGCGGTCCATCCTACGCTTCATATCCCAGTGCCATGCCAAGGGCATCATCTACAGGTTGGTTTTCAAAGCTACCAGCTAGCGAGGACGTCTACTGGATGTTACTGTTGGCATCCACACTGCACACCTTATCCTGTATCCTGTTGCGCTTGCTTCAGGGATGTGAAGCCTGACAACTTCTTGTTTCTGACCAATGAGGAGGACTCCCCCCTCAAGGCCACGGACTTTGGCCTGTCAATACGCCACTGGCCTAACGAGCCCAAGCTCACCTCACGATCAGGTGTGCATATGGCCTGCCCTTGTCGCGTTTGACTTGTCGTATTTTCGGCCTGTAGTGCCTCTGCTGACTTGAGAGCACACCACGTTGAAGCGTGCTGAACCCTTGCGCTTGCGCGGTACTTGTGCAGGCACACCGGCGTACATGGCACCTGAGCTGGTGCTGCAGTCATACGACGAGAAGTGAGTGCTCGTGCCATGTGGGTCACCCTGACCTGTCCCCATGAATCTGCCCATGAGCCTGCTGGACAGCCCGGGTCTCATATCTTCGCGTACGGACAGCATGCCAAGAGCATTACCAGCATGCCTCCATGCATGCGCATGAGCACGTGTCGATTGGCGTTTTGTATGCATGCTCCTTCCCAGACATCTCTCCTCACCTCACCTCACCTGGCCTCACCTGATGCACAGGTCTGACCTGTGGTCCGTGGGCATGCTGGCGTATCAGCTGCTGACGGGGCGCTTCCCGTTCTGGGAGGACGTGCGCACGCACTCCCTGAGCGATGTGTGGAAGTCTATCCTCACACAGGAGATCAATTGGAAGGCACAGGTGAGCGCGCTGACACGCAACAGCACGGCAGGGCAGGCAGCGCCCCTGAAACAAGGCAGGGCCGACATGTCAGCTGAGGCCACATGAAGTGCCTGTGCAAGCATTTTCCTGCAACGTATCATGTACGTGAACGTCATTCCAGCGGGTCCAGCCGTCGTGCTGCAAATGTAGCCTCGTGGGGGGCGCTGCAGCATGCATGTCGCAGCGCTGCCGCCGCCTTCACCAGTTTCATCTGTTCCGACTTGCGCCGTACTGCACGGGCACCGCGAAGAGGCCCTGAATGGCTAGGCGCAACAAACAGCGCGGCAGGCACGCATGCCCTCACACGTTGCGTTGAAACGTGCTCCTCCAGTGGCATCGCGCACATGCCAGCTCCCACTAACTGCATCGCACCCGGGTGGCTACAACATGACGACGCTGTCTGTATCACGCTCCACCCCCATCTCCAGGAGCTGGACCAGCTGTCCCCGTCAGCGCGTGAGTTCCTCAGCCTGCTGCTGCACCGCGCGCCGGAGCAGCGCCCCTCAGCCAGCGACGCGCTGGCGCACCCCTTCCTCAGCGAGGCCGGCAAGGCGGCGGACCTTCCCCTGCAGGGCAGCGTGGTGCAGGTGAGAAGTGGGGAAGAGCGCCGCTGGCGGCGCGTGTTGAGGGGAGGGAAGGGGGATTGCAAGAGAGGCTGCAGGGTCTTGCATGCGCCTCCCTGGTCAACGCCTCTGTTTCATACTGTATCTGGAAGTATTACTTGAGCCGACCCAGATCACGGCTGACTTTATACACTTGACCCACATGGGACTTGGATTTGACCGGACCCAGATGGGCTTTGGCGAGGTTGAGGTGTGCTGTCACGCGTCACCATACGCAGCGTTGACTGGCTTTGTGCCCTTAGCAGCCAGCAGCAAACGTCGAGAAGCAGCAGCCTGCACGAGGCTAACGGATACGCATTAGGGCATGGGGTGTTGATTGTACGATACTGTTTGGTGCCTGCTCCACGCACCAGCCATCCAGGCCTCTGGCCTCTGCCTAGCGCTTGGAGGTGGCGTCGCCCGCTCCTGTCCCTCACAGCTTCCTGTCCTGTCCTGCACCCTGCCCCGCCGTTGCTTGCGCAGCGCCTGCAGCGCTTCTCCACCTACGGCCACCTGAAGCAGGTCGTGCTGAAGCTCATCGTGGAGGGTGACCTGCTGCTGGACCCGGGAAGCAAGGCCAAGAGCGGGCTGCAGCTCGGCAACCTGCAGGTGCGGCGGCTGCCGTCAGCAGGCCAAAGTGCCATACAGAGGCGCGTGATCATGCACTCTGCTGACACTGTCACGCCAGCCGCTGCACGAGCCCACCTCGCATCCGGGTTCAAGAATACGTGGTGGGATGGAACCACAAGTACGTTGTGCGTGCCTGCATCAGGCACTGCACCTGCCTTGACATGAACGTTGTGAACGCGCGTGCGTGTGCTGCTGGCTTTGCTGTCACTCTCCGCTCGCTGCTGTGGCGCAGGAGCTGTTTGAGCTGCTGGACACCGACCACAGCGGCGCCATTGACATCACGGAGCTCACAGAGGGCCTCAGGCGACAGGTAGGGGCGGGGAGGGGGGGGAGGGGGAGGCGAGCGGGCGGGACCGGTTGACATACGTTTGGGGCAATAGCTTGACTGGGAGGAATAGCAAATGCGTGCGTGTTGGCCCAGCATTCCTTGAACGGATTCAAAACTATCTCTGACATACTGTGAAGCAGTCGTTTAGGATGCAAGAGCGGCCGTTGGGTCGGGGAGTGGGCGGCACATGCTGTTGGTTGCATGCAATTACGAGCTGGCTAGGTGAGAGTGTTTGTCCCTGAGGGTATCGTGCCATGATGGGTCTGTCATGCACTTGTGGCGCTTGGGCCCACAACAAGTGCATGCTGGGCAGTGATTTCAGAATGCGGTCGCTCGACTGGCTACCTGGTTGATGCTCTGTGTGATGGGCCATCAAGGCCACGACTGAACCGATTTGGGCCTGTCTGCCCTGTTGACCTGCTTGGCCACCCAACCACTGGTAGCCCACCCTCCTCATGCGCACACGTGTTTGCCAATCATGCGCTCCTGCATCCATTAACACTCTGTGTGCTGGCCTCCTGCATGTGCGCTTGCAGGGCTATGTGTTGAGCGACTACGAGGTGGAGAGCCTCATGCGCAAGGTGGACTTTGACCACGACGGCACGGTCTCGCTCAGCGAGTTCATCACCACGCTCCTGGACTGGGACCAGCTGCAGAGCGACCACCGCTGGCAGGTGAGGGGGGCCACAGGCCAACGCCCGACATGGTCGCTGATGGGTGGGCCGGCCAGCACCGGTCAGGCCGCTTGCTGTATCAGAGCGGACCGTGCTAGGGCTGTGTGCTTTGAATGGAGATGTGAATCGAATGCAAGTCTGTTGTGCTTCTGGGTTCAGAAACGTCATGACATGAGGTGTTTCAACGATTCACGCCAGTGGACGGTGCCTGCATCCTTGACCCTTCTCCCTGCTTGTGCCTGTGTGTGTGCACGCGCTCTCCGACGACGCCATGCCAGGGCTACCTGGACCACGTGTACAACAAGCTGGACCGAGACGGCGACGGCTTCATCTCATTGGATGAGCTCATTGGGGTGAGCACGCCAACAGCACCGACATGCAGCCGCTTCACAGTTGCCGATGCATGATGCGGCATGCAAGCACACAGCGTGTGTTTTCACTGGATTCGAACAGAAAGGGGTTCCAGCATGGCCGCAAAGCGCGTTTTATGGCTGCAGCTGCAGGCCACCTTGGGGTATTTGCGTGCAGCCTCAGCAGCACGCATGCTTGCAAGACCGTCCTTGCCAATTCTTCACCTTGCAGCTTTCCCTAATGAACACTAGACTCAGCACCAGACTCCCGTGGATGACAAGTAATGCACTGATGCACCGATGCCCCTCCCTCACACCGCACCGCATGCGCCTCATGCTGCGCTCGCTGTCCGCGCTGCTTCGCGCAGATGCTCGAGTCGTCCCGCACCGTCAAGCTGGGCCCCAACGTGGCGGCGGAGCGCATCGCGGAGGCCAAGCTCATGCTGCGCGAGGCCGACACCAACGGCGACGGCCGCATCAGCCGCGAGGAGTTCTATAGCCTGCTGCGCGACAGCCACGCGCCCGACTCGCTGTCCTTCTACGACGACAGGTTGGACTAGCTCTCTCCTAATTCACGAGCACGCGTTGGACTAACTCACGAGCGAACGTGCGTGGTGGTGAATGTGGTGATGGTGGCGGTGGCGGTGCACCCCACGGTGTGGCGGCACGCACAGTGTGTGTGCGCGTGTAAGTTTGTTGGTGGTGGTGCCGTTTACCTCTACGCATGCATAACAAACAAAAAAGGACTTTGCTCTGGAACATAACCCAAAACGATGCCCTTCAAGGGCAAGGCTTGACAGGCCTTCAGCGCTACCCACTTAATGCACGCTGCATCAACGGTTCACGGGCCGTGAACACCCTTGATCTGGCTTCACCTGCTGCGTGTGCGTCTGCGATGCGTGCAGGTTGTCGTACGACTCGGGGCCGCGCAGGTCGCCCGCAGCCGCCGCAGCGTCATGACTGCGCGATGCCACGAAGCGCACGCTGGGAGGCAGATAGCAGGATAGGGAATTCACGGTGGCCGGCAGCGCAGGGTGGTGACGGATGCATGCATAGTACGCAATTGGTCGTGCATATAAAACTGCTCCAGCGCCATGCACGCGACGCTTGACGCCAGCACTGAACTTTTGCGTTATGGGAAGCCTGCACTGCGTGCTATCGAAAGGCCGCTTTGGTATCGTGGCCTGCTGCGGCATGATGTGGGTCATGCGTCCGCGTGCTTTGGGCGTACGGCAAGCCTTGCGTTGGTGGCAGTCTTGCGCTGCTTCACCTTGCATATTATGGTATCAACCCTTGTCGGTATTATATTTTGCTAGCCGTGTTTTGTGAGGCTTTGCCAGCCTGTGAAGGTGCCGCTGCGACTCGGCCATTTCTGCAGCTCAGCTCGTTTTTCCTCGGTCCCTGTGCTGATGACTCCCTGTTCTGATGACTAAAGTGGCAACCCATTGATGTGTGCTGCCCTTGGTTGGCGCGCCCAGTGTGCTGCATACCACGTAAACGGTGGTGCACTGCCTTGAACACTTGCTTTGCTTTCACTGATGGCTCGGGCCTCACAGGCCGGGTATTTTGCGCTTGTCGTCACTTGGTGCTACTGGCTACTGCATTGGCGTGTCACCGCGTGTGCGTGCTCAGTGATTTTGACTTGTTGTGTGTGAGTGGCATGGGCTTTGCACTACTTGCGCATGCAACTGGATGAAGCGGACCTTGCTGCTTGGTGCTCTGCTGAAGGGCGTGTGCAGGAAGGAGGTATTAATGGTCACCAGTGTCGGCCTGACTACAGAGCTGCTGTGCATGAGCGCCGCTGCATGTGCCCGCGCCTGAGATTGTGCCTTGTGGTCCAAGGCATACGGAACTGGCGTAGCCTGCAGCGTGAGTAAAAGCTGTGGCAGCGATGGAACGTAGCGCACTGCACTGCACCACGTGTGCCGCTGGCAGAGGCGCTGATGGAAGCAGCATGGTTCACGTCGCGGTCCTCACAAAGTCACAAGCCTTGATGGTGCACGTTGCATCAGGAGGGTGAAGAATGGAGCATGTGGGAAGCAGGAAGCTTATGCGCGCCGCCTTGCTATGAGGCAAAGCATTCTGGCATCCCAAGACGCAGCGGTTGCATTCAACCTCCACGGTGTGTACTGCTGGTTGGCTGCAGTCAGCAATACCTATCTACAGTCTGGCTGGTGTGATGTACGGTATGTCCAAAAGATCCAAACACATGCAAGTAGGTCGAAATTGCGTCAGCCGCAGCATGGGATCAGACGGAGACAATCCAATCCACAACCGTGTAACAGCTGGACTACATGCCAAGCAAAACATGTGCCGTCAAAGGTTGTAGAATGTACACCGCAGAATTCCGAAGATGAGAGAGTACCGTATGCATGCATGAATTACTGAGCTGCGTGCAAGAATTCAGGATTGATGGAGGAGTGTGACTCACGGGCCTACGAACGACGGTGGTGGTGGTGGGGGAGGGGAGTGGATGGCAAGGTTGGATGCAAGCAGAGCGATCAGCGCTCTACAGCGCTGCAGGGAGGGGCATCATCATGGCCGGAGGGCGGAAGCAGAGGCGCCAGAGTGACCTACTCAAACTCAAGGTCCTCCGGCTTCACCGGCCGCTTCAGCGGAATGATAGACTTCTTCTGCACGTCTCGCGGCATAGCTTTGCGCATATCGTATGCATCTTCATCACCGCTGTAATACCCAAGCACCGTGCGATATACGATATAACCAAACTTGGTGTACATGCCGATCGCCACGCTGTTCGATTTGCGCACGAAAAGGTCCACGAAATACCCGGTGTGGACCTTCTCTGTGACGTCCTCTAGGAGCTTCATGAGCTTCTGAGCCAAGTTCTGGCGCCGGTAGTCTGGAGCCACCGTGACGGCGGTCACGTGGCCGTGCCACAACTCGCCCTCGCCCTCCGCCTTGCCGATTATGTAGCCCATCGTTTGCTTGCCAGGGCCTTCCGCCACTTGGCAATACTCCGGCCAGGTCGACAGGTATTGCAAATAGAACGGAAGGTTGTAGGTCTCTGTCAAAATGTCAAGGTTGACGTTGTTGTATGTGAGCAAGTCGTTGCACGTAAAGCGCCGGATGGTGGTCATGGTCCCGCCCAGAACAGGGTACGGTTGAGTGTCACAAGGCTGCAAACGTTGAACGTGCACCAGCGTGCTAAACTGCGGCTTGGCTGGCTGCCGTGGCGTTGGCCAGACGCAGGGTGATGGTTAATTGCAGTTGCCAGCGGCGCCCTTGCGTGCTTATGGGCAGCAGTGTGCGCGCCAAACTGAATGCTGTACCAGCGACGTTTATTGGCGGTAGCAGATTGACCACCACTGGTGGCACCAGGGCAGGGGCCAACGTACAGGCCTGTCTTGTCTGTCTGTCGTGTCGTGTGAAGTAAAGTGGCTCAACGCCAGGGCGCACAGTGGAGAAGTCAACAGACGCTGAGCTGCACAAGAAAAAAGATTGCAGGCGCTGCAGGCACAGAGTGTAATGAGCCGTTTTGTGCAAGGTCGCATTTGACGCATCGCACGCAGGATGGACGTAATGTGCATGGCGGGATTGCATTACCGTACGTACTGCTGAGTGAAGGCAACCAAGCAGCTGCTGCCGTTGTCCTCTGTGTGTGTCAGCCTGCTACGCCCGGCCACTGCCCTACGGCTGGCTGGTTGAGTGGTGGGTGCGGACAGCGCGCAAGGGCTGTGAGCTGCAGCAGCTGCCAGTGCCGGGTGATCAAAGCCATCCTCAGCTGTGCAGGTGATCTTGGAAGATGGCCACTGGCAAGTGCTAAGATTGATGCCTACAGCGCCAGCGCCAGCATACACCCCAGCAGCTGCGCCATGGCCTGCAGGCAGGGTGAGGCTGCAGCTGTGGTTGCCAAAGTGTCAGCACCCCACACGTTGCGCAGCAGCGAGGGTGACAGCAGGAGGCGCAGCCACACACGCCCGTTCCACGTCCTGCTGCCAGCGCTGCTGCCACTGCTGCCACTGCTGCCGCTGCTGCCGCTGCTGGTGCTGCATGCGGATATTGCGGCGCCACCGACCCGACCATTCGCCCCGCTGAGGGCGCAGGCACAGCCGGCAGCACTGCTATGGGCCCCTCCATCACCGCCTGTACTGCTACCTATGCTTGCCTACCCAACACTGCCATGCTGCTGCGCAGCATATACGGTGAGTGATCTGCTGAGCAGCGCCGTCACCCCAACTGCGGCTGCTGGTGCATGGGTGCGCGGCTGGCCAGGCGCAAGCTCAGCTGCAGGCGCACGTCAAGCAGGCAGAAGTACTGGTTAGCTGTGGAGGATAGATGGCACCAGGCAACAACGACGGCCCCTCTCTGCACCTGCATTATGCTGGGCCGTGCCGCTGAACCCCAAAAACAAACTGGTGCAGCGCAGTGCTTCAAATGCGTTACATGGAAACAGGGCAGGCATCCAGAGTTCCAGACGCCTCCTCCCTGCTCTGAGCGCTGGGTTTGTTGCAATCCAAGAGGGTCAAAGGAACGACCTCCCAAGCTAGGGGATATAGACAGGCAAGGATGATGCTGTGCAAGCGGCATGGTCGGCATGCACGCCACCACCAAGGTTCATCAGATCACATGGCCCAGGCGGTAAAGAAACGGCCATTCTCCATGAAATTGATCGGCAAGCACAACTCAAAAACAGTGCCAGCGTAATAGCTACGAGACTATAGTCGCAACGGCTGTGGTACGCAACAGGATCCGCAACGACGAAGCGCTCCGCGAGCGCACTGATGACCGCGTAATTTCGGATCCAATGGAACATAGTTAGGCAGGCTTTGCATACCACTGCATGCAGCCTGGTGGAGTGTTATGATGTCAATGTGAAAAAGCCAAAGTGGACGGTGCCAATCACATGGCTGATGAAGAAATTTATGCATCCTGCATGTCGGCATGTTGCCAGCAACATGTGCGCGTGTGATAGGAAAACCCCAACCTCCTCATGGGATGGGGGTGAGTACGGACTTGTACAGTGGTACAAACTTGTGGCAACCTGCCTGCATTAAAGGTGGTCGCCTGAGCGAGGGCTATTTGTGCTGTCGCACGCTGACTAAACGAGAAATGAGTGCCACATCACCCGCACTTCAGCACTTGTGATCAGATGAGGCTGTCAGTGAGCTTCAGCCCTGCAATACGATGCACAGCCTGCGCACACAGCAAAACCCCTCAAGATTTCCACAAACCGCCACCGCTGATCAACGCGACTGAGTCTCACCCAATGCATGCGTACGTGGGAATGTGCGGCCTGATGTGTCGCAAGGAGCAACAGGGCCGGAAGGTGGCATGGTAAAGCCATCCATCGTGAAGTACAGTGAAAAGTACAAACGCAAGTCACAATCGCAGCGGGCAGATACGGTGCATGCACCCCCGTGGTCATGTATTCTATATAGGGCGCCATGTATGTGTGGCGGGCAGAAAAGGGCACTGTGTATGACGAAGTGAGCGAAAAGGGCGCAATATGTGGATGCAGACGTTGACACATGCATTAATAAATGTCATTGACACGATGTGTGTTGTGATGCACACAGCGGGAGCAGGTGGTAGAGATGTCAGGTGGGGGCGCTGGCGGCGTGCCAGTGCATGCGGCCCAGTTCGCAGAATGCAGATCTCGTTGCAGACCCCCAGGGCGCATGCAGCAAAACACGCATGCAGGCGATTGAGTGGTGCACTGAGACCACACTGGCTTTTGTACACCAGAATGCTAATTGCTCATCATTTGATATAGCAATCACGGTTTCATGTCAGGATGACGGATTCATGGTGTGATAGGTTATGTTCAAGGATAAATACCGTTTCGCAGCTACTGGCCAATGCTGGAGGAGCATAATACCTTCTTGGATGCATGAGCATCTCAGGAACAGTCGCAGGCAATCAATGTGCTAAAAGATACAGACATCACCCAGAATGACGTGATGGGACGTGGATCGGCTCAATGATGGCTTCGGGCGCCTATTATTGAAGGAAGGTATTGAGCGTGTTGCTTCCAGGGCTCACACCAGCCTGTGGCCGGTGCCCCGGGTGAGGCAGTCGTCCAGCTTGAGGTGGCAGTCGCTGGGACCAAGCAGGTACGCCTGCATGGCGATGCACCACACGCGCACACCGTTGATCGCTCCACAACAGCCGCTGGTCAGCTCAGACGCCTCGCTCGCCATCGGTTAGGTCAGGTGCAGTCTCTATCCATACGCATAAGCATATGCACACTGCAGGGCCCCACGGTAATCACATAACATGGCCTCTTGGGCGCTCTTTCTGACACATGCCAACACACTGGAACCTCTTCCAGACAAACACGCACAGTGCGCACGCACTGCACAGCCCCAAGGGATTCACGCTGCATGGCCATGCATCACCTCCCCTGGACCTGCTCCTGACCTGTCGTTGCTACATGTCTTCTCTGCTGCTCCAGCCTGGTTCTCTTCCTCGGGGCCTGTTTCTGCCAGCACTCTGCACTCATTTTGCACTTCCCTCTTGCAGCTCTCCCTGGCGCCTTACCTGTTCCCGGCTTCTGTGGCGCTTCGTGCTGCTGTGCTGCAGGTGAACTTCCGTTTTCTGCTGCCTTATTGTTTGCTTTGCTTTGCCTGTTGGTTGCCTGGTCTGGCCTTGGCTGCTTGCCTGTCACTTGCATAGCATCGCATGATGGCCCCGGGCGACGTGACAGCCGGACGCAGCTTCAGCGCGCAGAGTTTCGGTCCCTGGTCAGGTATCGCTTGGAACCCATCTGCTTTATCACGCTGTAACCCATCCCCTGCTTTCTTGTGTTCCTGTGTGGGTTCGTGTCGGCTTAGCCCTGTCTTGGCTTGTGCGGTAAGAAAGGTGGTGCCCGGCGGCTTGTGCCTCGAGGTTTCGGCAGGCCTGGGTTAGGCGGGGTCCAGGCGGAATACTTCATGCATTGCACAGGGGCATCATGCAGTTCCTGGCTCTTGTCAGCATGCCATCTACCCGTGCTTTACACAGGAATACACTTCAACACACAATCACAAGCACACAGCACAGAGCACATACACCGCCACACCATGCTCTTGAGCTCACCCAAGCACGCGTGTCAACCTGTCAGCCACCCCCCCCTCAGGCACACACACCATACACAGTGCAGGTGTGCAGAGCCTTCCGGCTTAGTTCCACTGAGGTTCAGACCCGGGTCACTCCTCCACCCTCCCTCCCCTGCCACCTTTCCTCTGCCTGCCTTTCGCATCCTCCTCCCTCATCATCAGCCGTTCGCCTCCCTCCTTCCCTCCCTGACACATCCTGCAGCTACTCACATCCATCAGCCCTGGATGCATGCATGCATGCATGCACAGCTCCCCGGGCCCCATGCTGCTACGGTATGTGCAGTACCCTCACTCCCTACTACCCCTGCCCCTGGAGCACTTGAGCAGCATCCAACATGCGCAAAGCCCCAGAGCAGAGGGTTAGCACCGTAAAGGGGAGAGTGGGGGCTCGGGGGGTCGAATTCGGCAGTGCCGCCCATCCATCGTGCAGAGCTCACCTGGCCGCTGAACCCGCTGTAGGTGTGCACCAGGCAGCGCGCGCGCACCATCACGCCAAAGTCCACCAGAGAGCGGATGTGGATGTTCTTGGGGCTGCCGCCCTGGGGCTTGCCGTATTCGAATGCCGTGACGGGCGGGGCCACCGTTGAAAAGTGCACCGCCTGCAGCCATTCACATAACGGGACTGGGATGAGAGCAAGGGATCTCAGAGCACGCTTGATGCCTCAAGCAGGTCGGCGCTAGGAGCAGGTGAGGCAGGATGGTTGTGTGTTGCCCACAGCATGCACGTACGGATGTACTGCCTCGACCAGGCACAGAGTGAGGAAGCATGCAGTGCGGGGAGCTGGTCAATGTCATCCCAGGTGATGGAACGTGCCCATGGACTCTGTCTATGTGAGACAAGTGAACGTGTAAGGGACAGACTTGCAGCAGCATGCATGCGCGCGCTCTGCCCGCACAAGTAAGCCCAAGCGGGCAAAGCACCCCGCTCACAACAACATCGCTGCTGTGACTGTACTGCGAAATGTTCATACATCACTATGTACCTGCACGTTGGGGGATACCCAGGGCGGCAGCTCCCCCTCCACCGCTCGCTTCCGCAGCGCCTTTTCGTCCGTTATGAGCACCAGCGGCACGCGCGCGGCCGCCACGGCGTCGTCGTTGCCGCTCGCGTCGCGCTTACCGCCGTCCCCCTGCGTAAAATCCGCCAGCATCGCGCGGTGCAGCTGGCCGGGCGTGTACAGCAGGCGCGACAGGCGCAGTGCGAGGCGCTGCTGGAAGTCCGAGACGCGCTGCAGCAGCGTGCGGTGGTGGCTGCCCGCCGCCAGCAGGTGGCGCGTGCAGTCCTTGGCGATGTGTAGCAGCTCCTCGTTGGTGAAGTTGGTGAGGCCGTGGCGGTGCTGCAGCTGCGACTCGCCTGCAGGGGTGTTTTTTGGAAATAGTTCTGATGTGATGCAGTCAAACCCAAATATTTTGTTTCCGTGGGCCCATGCAGCGTGCTTTCCGTGGGGCCGTGCAGTGTGCATATGCTTGACGATGGGAACTGCACCAGAGGGTGGCAGGGGATGTGTGCATGGCAGAACCTACCACATGCGCCAGAACCCAAATGCAAACAGCATTGAGCATCGATGCTTGCATGCGGGCAACATGCGTTGCACGGACAGGACCCAGGGCGCAGTGTTGCGCGCGCCGTTCGTGTTGCTGTTGTTTTGGGTGTAAGCCCCCGGCTATGCAGTCCCGTTCAAAGTAGCGCGTTGCGAAAGTAAGCAACTGCAATCGTGATGGTGACATCATGGTCATGTGAAACAAGGCCAGGGCCTCCCCGAAAAGGAGGATGACAAAAGGCGGCGTGATGCCGGCACCAGGCACGGGTGAAGCGCAGGTATAGCCACCATGAAGCATCGATGTTTTACTGTGGACCAAGTCGTCCTAAGCACGTCTGAGAGAAGGGCCCTTGCACGCTTCACCCCTTTGCACCGGGATTGGCCGTACCCAGCACGCTTGGCACATTCCCGCCGCACACACACACACATGCACACGGAGGTGAGGGCCAGATCAGAATACGAGTGGTTCAGTGCGCCAGCTGATAACATGAACCAATCCCCGCAGCAGGTGTACGTCCGCTTCGCTTTTCCTCCAGATCAACACGATGCTCCTGCTAAAGGTGGATCACCTGATCCATATCCTTGTGCACATCAGCCTGCGTGGGTGGGGAGTGTGTGCCAAACATGGCTGTCTTGCACGTCGCCACCCCGGGGACCGACCGCATGGTGGGTCCCACGTCTTCACTACTGCGGTCGGACAGCATGTCCATGGGCATGGAGCTGTCATGGACCTGCTGTCCGACAGCAGTAGTGAAGACGTGGACCCACGATGCGGTCGGTCCCCGGGGTGGCGACGTGCATGGTGGCCATTCCCATCTGGACCGTGGATGCGCTCTGAAATCTGCTTTGCTGGTTAGGTAGTCATGAGCACTTGTGCTTGAGCGCCTGCTGCAGTTGCTAGGGCAGACCTTTGCGTTGCGTGTGGGGTGCTAAGGCGCGGGGACGCTGCCTTCGCAAAGGGGGGAATACGCGACACCCATGTGGAGACTGCTGAGGGGACAAATGCATTAGGGGTGAGGAGGCTGGATGGCTGGCGTGTGTGTGTGTGGGGGAGGGGCCTTGTGAAGTGAAGCGAGTCTGACGTGCGATTAGGGCGCAGGTGCACCCGAGATGTGGTAGAGCGCACGAGCCCGCACAAACCTGCCGTGCCGTGCAGCAAGCTGGGCATGATCCGTGCAGCAGCATCCGGCATGCGGCTTCATGCATCAAGTAGAATGGGCTCACGGCATCACAGCCTGATGCGCGCCAAAATGAATGCTTGGCAGCAGCGCAGCCTCACCGATCAGGTTGCCCAGGCGCAGATGCAGCACGGCATAGGGGTAGCCTGGGGGGATGCCGATCTCGTTGAGTGCTGCATCCACCTCCTGCAGAGTGGACACCGCATCCACATACCGTACCGCGTTTACCAGCACTGCCAACGGTCTGCCAACATACACATATTGCTGCTTCCACACACCTGTGGTGGCTGATTGGTAATAGAACCGTGCCACCGTGGCAACGGTACCGACAAAGCCTACACACCTCGTTAAGTTCAGGTGACAGCTTGAAGAGCGAGCGTGCCAGTGTGGGCATCATAGGACTGTTGTAATAGATAGCTGGCGCCTTGGCCCCCGCAAAGTCCTCAAGGTTGGCTGTGTGCACACGCACACAGGAGCGCACGCACATGTGCACACGCACACACAAAACGCATGATGTATGCAAGCGGATGTGAGGTGCGGTACGTGGGGTGCAGGTCGCCGATAAGGCTCGCTGCCATACCCTAATCCAGTGAAACTGCCCCTCAAGCTCTGCCGCCTGATACGAATTGCGGTACTGTAAGTGCTATTAGGGCATCATCGCTTCCGCTGTTGCCCGCAATGCTGTGCCGCCCCCTTCCCCCTACACCCACCCACCCACCCACCCACATGCAAACCAAGCTCACAACATGCACGCCAAGCATGCGGTGGTGTCCTCTTCATCGCCTTCCCATCCACTTCCCGATCCCCCTAATGACCCAGATGACCTTTTCCATGGCTGTGTCGCCAAAGTGGCCACTTCACCAACCCCGCGTGCAATACCGTAGTACCGCACTCACAATTGGAGGCGATGGTCATGACGCGGTCCGGCAACGTGGCGAGCGTTCCGTTCTCCAGCATTTCGCGGGGCTCCTTCGCCTCTGGTCGTGAGTCTGAGGGCGCAATCAGCAGGTGGCGCGCCGAGCCGTCCAGCGGGATGTGCAGCTCCTCCGTCACACGCCTGTGCAATTTCAGCACGCACGTGCGCATGCAAGGGCATATCCGCATATGCATGCGGGATGGTGGCGTTTGGGCAATGACAGGGCTGCAAGTTTGGGACTCGCCAGTGAACAATCCTGCATGTGCATCCCGCATGCGCTTGGGCGTGGATGGATTTAAGTATTTAACGGTGCCAATCGTAGAGAACAACACAACACAACTGAGCTGGCGTACTCGTTAAGTGTGGGGTCTTCGGTGCTTAGCTCAAACTTGTTTGCGGGTGTTACCAAAGGTGAATGGTGACCTGTAGACTGCCCAGTGCAAACTTCCAGCGCTGAACCCACAAACCGTACAGGTCGCACTCGCCACCACACACGCGCACGCACGCCCATCAGACCGTTGTTTGTATAACAGCAGCGGCCAGACCAGCCCAGACACCTCGCCTTGGTCCGGTGCAGCCTTCATCCCTATGCATGTGCACTCTGCACGGCCTCAGGTGAGGGGAATCGTACTGCAGGAGTAACCAACCCCCGCAGGAGTTAGCACTTGACCGCGTGAGCCCGGCGTGTCAGCTTACCAGTCGATGGCGGTGGGTTGCAGGAAGGTTGTCAAGGGTGCCGGCACCTCTTGATGCAGCAGAAGCACACGCTGTAGGTTGGGTCCACAGTGCACACACGTATGCATGATGATAGGCATTGGTCAGTGAGGGGAATCAGAATCGCATGCACTTCCCCTCGCCAGCAGCAGACGCAGTCTGCATCTTCACGCATATGCACACTGCACGACCCCACGGGAAGAAACCTGCACGGCCCAACGGGCGCCTCAGAACGAGGCCCTCTGACGCGCTTGCTCCGTGCATGCACGCGCATGGACAAGCCAGAAGGGCAAGAACAGCAGTCAGCCTGCATCAGGACCCAAATCGCTGCATGCAGCTCGTGCATAACCCAATTACCCACACCAAGTCGTTGTGCCCGGACCCACACCCACTCACGTCCAGGCTGTACGCAAGGCGGAAGGCATGCTCTATGCCTGCGCAAACGCAAGGAGTGACAGGTGAGCACGACGCACAGCAGGAGGGTATAAACTATAAAGTCAACGCGCTGTGCTCAAATCCAGCCAACGACAACAGCAGCTTGGGCTGGGGGCAGGAGCAGGATGCAATCCAGATGCATGCAGATGCGAAAGGCGCGAGCAAGGCGTGTTTGGACATGAACCTGAGGCTCATGTCAGTTAGCGGAGCTCGTGATCCTGCCGTGTTTGTCGTTCGCTACACCGCATAGCTGCAATGAGCGTGCATGTTGGCTGAGCATGAGCATTCGACATTCGGCCGTGCTTGGAATGGGAACAGCAGTACAGCACGTTCGGATGCGATATGCTGCTGCATTCGTACCTCGCATGCGGTCGCCGAGCCCGGCGCATTCGTGTATGTACACGTTAAGCCGGCTCAGCGGGTGCTCGAACGCCCAGCACACCCACACCAGGTACTTTGCGTCCGCGTGGCCCCTCATGCGCCGATGAAACTGAAGGTACTCATATATCCAGCACCTGCACACAACGGTTGTGTTGGCGTTTGATATGTAATACCACGACGGGTGCCTTGATGGGTACCTCAACCCACCAAGGTACCTGCAGTGCACCTGCCTCAAGGTGTGAACTGCAATGGGCAGACATTAACGATGCGTATCCATGGCGTCGCCAAAACATCAGCAAGAACATCCCAGAGCTTGAAAATTGAGTGTTCTTATGAATAAATCGGCTGCTGCAAGGTTTGCTGCTTGGAACGGAACTGCGGCATTTTACTACCCACATTTTACCACAACGAAAAGTTGTGAGAAATCTGTCAACGGAGGAACAGGAACCAGTCAGCCTGCGTGAAAGACTTGTAAATTCCGGTAGCTGGGCCGAGCTCACTAAGCAGGAGGACAGTCCTGCCAGCCGTGCACAAGGTCACCCTGGTTCGAAAGTTGGGGCTTGCGTTCAGGCTCGCCGATACTACCCTTGCAGATACTTGCACACTGCGCCCATGACGGGCAGCAAAGATATCATAACAGGCAAACAAAAGCAATTCCTAGCCGCATCCCAGAACTACCACAAGCGTCGTGGGGTTGAGCGGCACTGTGCGGGGGAACCTACGATCTGCATGAGGCTGTCAGCTTGGACACATGCCAGCATCAATTGTTCGCATCCAGCAGCTTGTGTGCCCTGGGTATCATGTGTCTAAGAGAGACAGCCACGCGCTGGGTGTGATGCAACGCGCCCACCACAACTGGGAAGTTGGGATTTATGCAGGGAACTTTTGTACCTGTCCAAAGTCGCGTCGTTACCTCCACTGTCGCACTCCTTTGCAAGAGCTTCCGGCACAGGCTCCAACGTGAAATTGTCGAGCGCGTTTGCTCCACCGCTATTGTCGTGCTCCTCGCTGAGGAGCCGGTTCTTGGTCGCCACCCCCGTGCCCCGTCCTGCGGCTAAGTTCCGACGTGTCTGGATGGTATCCAAATGCTTGTTTGTCCTCCCTGACGCTCCTGGGGCGGGTGCGCTTGCAACAGCGAGGGTCAGGAGCAACACCCAAGTCAGCGCCATACCAAGGTTGCCGCCAAGAGACACACCAGCTAGAGTGTTGTGCTGCAAGAGCTGTGTTTCGAGTTTATCTATGCTAACAACTAGAGGATTTGCAGACCGGGAAACAGTCGTCAGAAGGCCCTGGCGCTATGCGCAATTTACGTGGACGCATCGGTGGGCGCACGCCGCACGGTCTGCACATGTCAATTATGTCAATCCATGGCCGTCCTTGCCCGCTCATGTTAACAGGAGAGTGGCATAGTCTGAACACCATTTATAGGCTGTATCGTTCTCTCACCACTCCCCTCCTTGCTCGTGTCACCGCGCATTTCACAACACTGGTAGAACCATTAACACAAAACCTGCTGTGCACTGCACCCTGGCGCTCGCACTTCATACTCAGCTGCGCTTGTAAACCAAGGGCCCTGGCTTTGCTTTTGTGCCAACTCACGCGACCATTTCCCCGGACAGGGCCTTTCCCCTCTGAACCCGCCCCGAAGCCAGACAGCCACAAGCAATGGGTGGGAGAGTCGCCCCACACTCACCACATGCGGGCAAGGCCGCACAGAGACAGGGAGAGTGATTACATGGGACGTCCAGTCTTAAGGGTCGAACATCCGCCCGTCCAGTGCATATGAACGCTATCATGTCCCAGGGGTGGGCACGCTCCGGCCACCTGGCACATTCTACATCCTGCATAAGCTGATGCACGCCAAGACGTGCACCAGCTGCTATGCTGAAGCGTGCTTCTAACCGCCTAGCGCCTGCACAAAGGCGCACACTTCCATCCTCCTGTGCCTGCTGATGTTTTATCCACCCTCGTGTCTACATCAAGTACTCGTCGACGTCGTCATCGTCGGAGCTGATGGAGTGGTGGCTGCCTGACGCCAGCGCCGGCTCAGCGTCCTCGTCCTCCTCAATAGGCTGGCACACCTCCTTGCCGTTGATCATCTGGCACTTCTGTGTACGCAACCAGCGAGCATGGGGGTGTGGAGGGCGGGGGGAAGGGAAGCAACGCGAGAGGGTCAGTTAGGGCAGAGGGAAGCCACATTTGGACACATGAGTGATTTTGTTAAGCACGGTGTTGCGGCTGATGCGTCGTCTTGCAAGCTCATACAGTCCCTGTATTTAATAAACTGTCAAACTTCTCATGTTGGCTGGTATGTGGGTTCTGCTCGCCTCAACCGTGCGCGCGTGCCTGCGTTCGGTGTGCAGATCACCAACCCAGAAATAAGGATCTCGCTGCAGAGCTACGCCGCCGTCGGCGCCAGCGCGGTGCTGGTGCATCACAGCAAGGCACAAGGGTGGTGTACAGCAGTCTGATGTGCAGGAGGAGAGCCACGAATTCCATGATGTCCTGACTAGCAGTAGAAGATGAGCAACCACCCAGCAGGAGGGGGTGCGGATGGGGACACAGTGAATGGGGATTCCGTACTGCTTCCTCATTCCAGTAGCTCCAGCCATGCATTAATTTCTCCGCCGTGTGTGGGTACTGCGCTGCCCAAGCCATGGCAAGAACAATGCACACGTCCTAGCCAGTAGCAGCACAGCCACGACGAGACGACAACTCTCGCATGCACAAAAGCATACCGTACCCGCCCTTGCCAACCTGCAGCAATGCAATACCGTAATCCACTCGTCGA
>BDDA01000216.1:30863-44096 GCA_001662385.1 Chlamydomonas asymmetrica | reverse complement strand
GGGGGGGGGGGGGGGGGGGGGGGGGGGGGGGGGGGGGCACACGACGTGTTTGAGGGGTTCGTGCACGTTTGAGCGCCTCCCACTCGTGTGGGGTGCTAGCTGGCCCCAGCCAGTGTACTGCTGAGTGCTGACTTCACACCCTTGTGTTCAGGACGCAGATACCGTGACATGTACGATTCCATTCTGCCACACCCAGTTTGGGTCCGTCCGCAAACCACGCATGCATGGAGCGCTGAGGTGCATTTTAATCCGCAGGCTGTCTGGCACAGCTCTCGCGACTCGGGGCATATTGTATGTGCCAATTTTCAAAGACAGGCAAGCGTCAGGCGGTATGCAGTCAACCACCGGATCAACCACTCCAAACAGTTGCCGTCGCGCCTACCTGGTCTTGCGATGGTGCTACCTTGAGAACCGCGACCAGCGCCTCCACACCGCCTTCATCGCGTATGAGCTTACGGTTGCCCTGGTCGGCAGCCATGTTTGCTAGCAACGTCAACCCACTGTTGGTGCTGGGGCTGGCCATATCGGCTTGCGCAAGATACCTGCCAGTAGGAAGAGGACAGTATGAGCAAGAGAGGGCAAGAGTATGGTGCAAAGTTGCAAAACCGGTGAGCGACAGCATTGAGTCTCATGGCCGACACACACGCATCACAGTGACACACGCCGTGCACTTCCAGTGGGCGTACAGCAGGGCGCAATAGAACCCAGCAGGTAAAACATCACTTATTACAGGCGTTGTCCCTGGTATGTGCTGCGCACCTGGTGACTGGCCCAGCTGCGCCGCTCAGCGCCACTTTTTGGCGCCCTTCAGGTGTGAGAGAGAGGGTTGCGAGCGCCTCCATCGCCGCCGCGCCAGCTGCAGTACCTGGGTTATCCCTGACTATGTCAACCAGGGCTGTGAGGATGGGAGAGTTGTACACTTCCTGCGGAAAAGCCTTGCAAAGCTTGCGAACGCGTTCGCACGCGCCAACAGCAAGGAGCGAGTGTTTCATCTGCACAGGCATCAAACGAGCATAAAAATGCGTTAGAGCACAGAATGTGGCTTCGTCAGGCAATCGCGCCCCCTGACGGGTGTTTATGGACCAAGGTGAGCTAGACTGCCGAACAGCACGCTCACCAGCAAGCAGCTGTGGATATCGTTAATGTCATCTTCACTGGGCTTATCAACTTTGGCCTCGCGAGTCTCTTCTATTCGTATGGACGTCTGCTTTTCCTGGTTGCTTGAACTAGTATGGTGATGCCCGCCATGTCCGTGGCCATGTGCGCTTCGATGTCCTGCCCGTGCAGCGCCTGAAGTGGAGACTGTTGCAGCCTCCATGTGGACCGCAGTTGAAGTTAAAGCACAGGCAGCCGTGCGTGAGTTTGGTTCACGTGCTGCCTTCCGAATTCGCAACACTGGCCAAGCTCAACAGGAACTGAAGAGACGAGTCTCGAGTGGAGATACTGCGAGCGTAACACTGACAAAACGTATGAACTTATTTACAAGCGCGTCCTGATATTTGATGTGTACACGCAAAGTCCCAGTTACACTTTGAATTCCCCATGCTCGCATTCCCTGCACGCTTGGCTTCTGTATTCTGTGTGTGTAGCTGGAAGGCTTGGAGCTGCGCATGCACCAATAGCATCGAGCTTCTACCTGCACCCTTCTTATCCTTTTGCGTTTGACTCTTTCCAGTGCTTGCCTTCACGGTTGCCTTGCGCCAACGCAGCAGCGGTGCAAGTTGTTTCATTTAACAACTGCAACCAGGCAGTGCTGAGCACACACACAACGTAGGACGGGATGGGAACTTTAGCAGAACCCCGGCGATATGACATCAGGGCGTTTGACGTCGCTGCATACCAATTCGCCATACTTGACCACCGCCTTGAGCGCTTCAACACCCTTTACGCTGTGGACTTCCTTCCCAGCTCGTCTGGACAGGGATCGCACGATAGCTTGGCTGTTGCCTGCAGCACTGGTGAGATAAGGTGTGTCACGGATGCCGGCAGTTCTTCTAGTCGCTTGCTCGTGCACGCAAAAGCGGTCTCACCTGCCGAGTGTGGACTAGACTACAGGCAAATGTTAGATATCAACTTCAGACACTTGCGCGCCCTGTTGCTGTGTTGTTGTAGGACACACCGCACGCACGAGATGAAGCAGCGCTGGATCTCAGGACAGCAGTCAGGGCGGCCGTGCCAGACGTGGAACGCACACGCGGGAGCGGTCTACTGTTTAGCGAGAGTTCCAATAGGTGAGCACTGGCCTGCCTGGTAGACCTGAGGCTTGTTTCGTGTTTTGGCCTGGCAGCTGACTCGTTTTGGCGCTTGCACACACCACCGATTAAACGGTCAGGAAGGCACACAAGGTGCCTGCCGCGCTAGCACTTGATACAGCGTATGCCCGGCAGGACCAACTCACCGTGTGAGCCACTGTTTCCGCTGGGACAGTGGGGGTCTGTGGCATCGCTGCCACGCTCCCTGCCGTGCACCCGCCACGCTGGGTGCATGTAACGCACGCAATATGTGTGCGCCTGCTGCATGATATCCCACATGGCTGTGCTACGCTATGCTGCACAGAGAGCGTGTCGGCCGAATTGCTGATGCATATCGCTACGTAGATGTGCTGCGAACATGCATGCGCCGGGCCACAAATGCCAAGTATTTGTCTGTCTGGGATGAAGACGTGTGCATGGTCGGACAATCCGAACGACGGTGACGGATGGTACATGACAGAACAGGCCTGACCCCAGGCCGGACCACCACACCTGGCCGAACCAGGGGCAGGGACAGGACAGGACGGAAAGGCACGTCAGCGCAAGAAGTTCAAGCACCACCAACGGCAGCAGGCATTCAAGTACAGGCCCACACTAGCACGCTGTCCATGCAGGACCGGGCTGCTGTACACCTCTGCGCTTCGCTGCATAGCCTTAGCACACTCCCTCTTCCCCCTACACACTTTTCGACATTTGCATCACTTCATGTCCCCACAGGAATATCCTGGGCGTATCTTACCTCTCCCCCTGCCTCCTGTTGCTCCCTCACCTGCAGGTGGACTGCACAGCAGCGGCAGCGCTTGCGCTCTCCTTGTTAGCGGTGGTGAGGACGGCCACGTGCGCGCCTGGCGCGTAGATCACACGGTGGTTCCGGAGCACAGCGGCGCCAGCGGCACACACCCTGCCGCATCCTCAGGAGCAGCTGCGGCAGCAGCGGCTGAGGCGGCGCCCATGCCGGTGCTGGATGTGCAGGTGCCGAGCGCAGCTTCGCCGCTCGGCGGCACGACGCTGGGCGGGGCCGCCCCCGCGGTTCTGTCCCTGAGCTTTGACGGCGAACACACAATTTATGCAGGCAAGCCCGCCGTCTGCGTGCGTGAAGGGGAGGGCACAATACCATGCCAATGGCCACCATGGTGAAGCATCATCCCAAGACGTATGCGATGTGTCCATGCATCGTGTACCATTGTGTTGTGTTTCAGTGGTGTGGACGCATTCGTGCCAAATGGGCGGACGGCAAGCCCGGGGGGGGCCGCGGGCGGGCGGTTCCGCAGCAGCAGGACACAGTCGCCTGGGGGAATGTATATGCCATTTGGCCATGCAACTTACGCAGCGGCACGAACACGGGTCGTGCACTGCATGCGCTAATCTCCCACCCAGACATCAGCGCTGCCGGGTTCACGCCTCGTGCGGTGTATGGCTGCAGTGCCGCCTACGTGCACATCGGGCGGCCCCCGATGGGGCGGTGCACTCCCCCCACCGGAATGAGGAATGCATCTTGGGAGTTTGGGAAGGGCAGGCTCGATGCTGGTGTGGCCAAGCGGTGTTGTGTGCAGGGCGAAACATGCATGAATGGAATGACACGCTGGGTGTCCACGCTTGCCTGTTTTGAGCATGGTCACAACTGCGTGCCACGTCGCTCCGCCACCTCAGATTCACACGTGCTCCCCTGGCTTAACCTCACTGCTGCGTCCATCAAGGCCTGCTTGTGTGGATGGGCATGAGTCGCAATGCACACATGAGCACCATTGCACCAACCCATCCCCTCATGGCCGGCGAGGCCGCCGGATGCGAAGTCAACCAATCACCTATATGCTGCGTGCTCTATTTCTCTCTCAACAGGCATGAGCGACGGGGGGTGCCACGCGATCGACCTCGGCAGCGGCGCGTGCAGGAGCATGAGAGGGCACGCCGCGGCAGTGCTGTGCATGGACCACTGCTCGGCGATACACACGCTGGCGACAGGCTCCGAGGTGGGGCGGGGTGGTCTCGGCCTCGCGGCCGGCCAGGCAATACAACTATTTATAATTTGAGATCCTTGATTACGGTAATGGATTGGGTTGAGAGGCATTTAAGGATAGCGCAACAGACACCGGTATCTTGCGATGGGGAATCTGCTAAACCTGCACAGCCGCCACCACTCCTCACAAAGGCATGCACACAGTGCGGGAATCACACTGCACAGCCCCACGGGTGCTTCTTTCTGACACACCGCGGGCCACTTACGTCACGGCCAATGTCCTGCTCTGCCGTCACCTGTGCTGCGTGAGCGCACAAGCTCGGCAGCGGCGTGTGTACCGGAGGCCCGCACCCTATGCCGGAGGCGGCCTACTGAACACCGTACAAGAACTGCATGAGCTGCATGAGCTGCATAAAGCAAACGACATGTCCTGATCGCTTCATCGTCTAAGTTTGACTTACTGTGACCACACCGCTCATCTCATGGCTTGCCTGCCAGGATTACGTATTTATGTCAGTGTTCTATATGGATGTATGATCGGGGTGTGTGCGTGCGCGGCTGTACGGCATCGCAGGACGGTACCGTGCGCCTGTGGGACAGCCGGGCCTCCCAGGAGCGAGCCACTGCGGTGCTCAACCCCTGGAGCGGAGCGCCTGTTGAGGACACGCCCGCCGCCTGCCTGGCGTGCGTCCCCGGCCCCTACGTGCCCTGCATAAGGTGCGCGGCGCCCCTCACATGCCATACAGCTGCAATGCTTGTGCTCCACTGCATTGCTGGCGCAAACACGTGAATGGAACTCAGCACAATTGCCTCTGGCGATTGTCTGCACGATGGCCGTTGGGGTGCTGCACTGAGGAAATGCTGTACTGAGGTCGTGCATATATCAGCAGAAGGGGTGGCGCAGTCATGGGCCAGCCAAGTGAGGTTGAAACACTACACACGCTGCTTGTTTAAGCATGCTTACAAAAGCATGCCTGCTTGCGGAATGCTTGTGGGAACGCTTCTATCCCGCAGGTTTGAGCCGAGTGGCAGCTGGCTGGTGATCGGCCACGGCGCCAACGCGCTGTCCATCTGGGGTATGACCCTGGGGGCGCTGGCCAAGCGCATCAACACCACGGCGGCGCCCCAGGTGCGTATCACTGGCAGCAGCATTGGAGGAATGTGTGCGTGCTTGCCTGGTGTGGGTCAGAGTGCACGCTGCAACGTGGCCGTTGCGTGCACACCGATGGCGTTTGATTACGCGCATTGTGCACAACAGTGTGGAATACCGTGTGTGCTGCCCCCTCCCCCCCGCGGCTCAAGCTGACTGCGCCACACGTTAGACCACGCTTGCGCATCACACACCCCACCGCCGCTCCTGTGCTCTGCTCTTCCCACACCTCCGCTTTCCGCTTACCGCCTACCTCAACCTCCTGTCCTGTGCTCAAGTGCTCAACTTCCTCCCTCGATTGATTTCGCCTCACCGTCGATCTCATCTCGCCTCTTCGTACCGCACCTGCCCTCTCGCCTCTCATTCCCCCACCTCTCACATCCTGTCCTGTCCTGTCCTGTCCTGGCTTGCATGCGCCCCTGCAGGCCATCCAGATGGTCTCCGGAGAGCTGCGTGTGGTGGGTAACGAGCCCTACCTCTCCGCGTACCGCTTCTCCGGCGACGCACCCACTAAGCAGCACGTAAGTGCAACACCCTCGATGCACTTGGCCTTGGCAATTTTCGCATGCATCACATTGGAGCGTGCTTCTGCAAACAATCAAGACAGGCCTACATATGCGTGTGCAGATCGTTTGTGTAAGTTGTGTTGCAAAGGCGCTGCTTGTCTTGAACGCCAGTGGATGCCTGCGTGGACTGCACAGCACGTCCGTTTGGTGCACATCTGCATGTCCATTTAGGCTTGTGCACAGGTGTCAAACATCTTCACACCAACCTCCCAGAAGCACTCGCTGCTCTAGTGCACTGCCCTCCAACAGCATGGGTCATAAGACACGGGCGTACTGGACGAGATCGAGATCTATCCTTCGTCCTGACAATTTCCTTGACATGCGTTATTCCCGGCCCTCCCCCTCCTGCAGATCTCGGTGCGCAGTGCGTACGGCCTCGCGGTATCGCCTGACAGCGGCGAGGTGGCGGTGAGCGGTATTGGAGGCGGCCTAGAGCTCATCTCGCAGTACGGGCGCAAGCTGGGGGCGTTGTACTACACCTCACTGGAGGACTAGGCAGTGCATCAGTACCTCGACCGCACCGGCCCTGCAGTACATGCGATGTACAACTGGCACGGCCCGGATTTTGGCGCCGGTGACCACCACATATGCACAACTTGTAATGTACAGGTTGTGCCATGAGCACAGCGCTCAGCAGCGTGGAATAATGGCAGCGCAACAGACCGCGAATAAGCATACGGCATTCATGACCTGGTGCGCGTTGTTGATACGGGAAATGCTTGAGCATTGCTGAGGGATTGACGTACGCATCGGACGTGATGGTGTAGCACACCTTCAACTCTTATGTACAGGCGCCGCTGCTCAGCAGCCAGTGACCAGCACGTGCAAGGCAGCGCAAGCCGTGAACGGTCGGGCAGCTTGAGGTCATGCGCATGCGTGATGGAACTTTTCAACACCATGATAACCACCGCCAGTCGATCCCTGCCCCTTAATGTTTTTGAGGCGGCCGCTTGCCACACGGTGTATAACCAACCTGGGCTTCAGCCGATGCCCTGGACGTCCGTCAGCTATGCCAGCGCGATTAAACGCACACGAATGCGTTGCTAAACCCAGGCAGGTCAGCCGCAACGCATGCCCACTCGTATGGTGCCTTTCCCCTTCTCACGTTGTCCGATTATTCAATCGACGCCATCGTTATCCCCCTCAGCGTCACGGGTCGCCACGCGCTAGGCATGCAAGCGCCATGGTGCATGCCTAGATCAGCTTGATCCTGTCGAGGCACACATAGGAGACCTCCGACCAGCCGTCGTTTCGAAACTCGATCGTGTCCAGGTCCCACACGCCGTTGTTGCCGCAACCCTGGAAGTCCTCCGGCCTGCTTTGGGTAGACACACATGTGTGTGTAGCCTGAGTTGAGACAAGATGTTGATGAGAAATCTAGTCCCACATGCCGCCTCCACATGCCTACGCCGTGTGATGCGGTTCTCAGGAGCGCCATCAGCGCTGATGGCGTGCGAGCGCTCGCTGGCTGCATGGCTGCAGGACCGAGCATACGTCCTTGCGGCGCATGCACCCCTGCATCTACTGCTTGCATTGCATGCGTGCGTGCACGCGTGTGTCAGGAAGAGGCTCCCGCGGAGCCATGCAGTGTGATTCCCGTGGGGCTGTTCAGTGTGCATATGCGCAAGTAGTATGTGTGTGTGTGCAGGTGAGCCGCCGGCGTGCCCGCAACTGAGCTGCGGAGGGCCACCGCAAAGGCGTTGTTGGCTTCCCCCCCCTCCCACCTGTTGATGATGGTGTCCGAGGAAGCTCCGCCAAACAGCGGCAGGTATATCTCATAGCCCCAGAAGTAATCAGTGGCCCTGACAGACGTAGCGGGGCAGAGCCAAAAGGTCAGGTTTAACACACTGGAGTGGTCAACCTGGTACCTTGATTGGTACCTTGATTGGTACCTTGATACTAATACTTCAGAGAGTGGAGAAAGCGAAATGCCAATTTTGCGTGCTGGATGGAACCACTACCGTACATGCAACGCCTGAGGACAGGACTGCAGAACGATGTATCTCATATTCATACGTGTGTACTCTCAGGTGTGGCCGTGTGGGCGGATAGGGTGTATTGAGGAGCAATAATGCAGAAGGCTCCGGAGCCATCGTGAGCTGCATGCACACACTTGACGAACTCGTGGTGATTTAGGTGAACCCGCAGGGACCCAATCCCGCCCGTCCCTGAACCCCGCACCCCTCATTCCTCACCCCCCTCACCACCACCAAACCCCTACCCCCATACATACCACCCATGCCCTCAGGGGTCAGCATCCCTCACCAGGGCTTCCATTTGGGCTCAAAGTAGATGGGCTTGACCTGATGGATGCGTACAGGATTGCAGCCCCCCTGCAGTACGTGGAGCAGTGGCGGTGGGCCGTCAATGGCATGCTCATGATGAGTGCATGGTGGAGGGAAATGGGACGAGCTTGTGGAGGGGTGCGGCTGGTGTTGTTGCTGATGCGACATCGATGGCAAGCGCATGCATGGCCAAAGGGGGGCAAGCGCTCGAGCCACGCAAAGCAGGCAGAGATCATCAAGCAAACCACAACAGGCACGGATATGCACCCTCCAGCGCTGCCCACGTCCACATCAAACGCACGTATCCACTGCTGGCTGCAGTAATGGGCGGCCTTACACTCTACAGGTGAGAGCGACAAGTGGCGGTGAGTGCATTGCTGTACTCGTTCACGACCACCACCATCATCGAACGTCCCTATCGATCTACGGCAGGACGCACCTTGGATCCCGACACGCTGATCCAGATGTCGGGCTTGGCGCTGGCGAAGCCCTGCGTGCCGCTGTACGTCATGTAGCCGACGTAGGCCCAAAACTGCAGCGTCACGTAGCCGCTGAACATGCCGCGCCACCCCTTGATCGCAATCGCGGACTGCGTGCAGCAGCACGGCGGCGGCCAAGCGCACACAAAGACCCCGGTTATGGCCATGCTTGCTGCGTGACACACAGGACTGGATCACTAGCACCTGAATGTGGCGCATGCTGATGCATGCAAAATTACAAACGTCATGCGTTTATGCATACACACATGGTCGAGGATGTATGCTTTGCATGTAGCCACGGTCATGGCTGAGCCAGCTGAGCCCTTGTTGCGACTCGCACAGCCGCGGCCTCTGACCGAGTTATGAAGCGGTCAGCAACTCCATCCAGCATCATGCGAGCACATTGATAACATGGCTGATGGGACAGAAATGCACGCGGGGTGCACGGCAACCGCAGACCCAGCTGCACGGTCAACCGCTTGACTGCCGTACGAATCGCATGGTGCAGGCAGAGGGCTTAGCACGCATGGCCTGCCAGGATGCATTCATTGAGGTCGCCCCTCTCAGGCTCTCACCCCAATAGGCAGCTTGCCACACAGGCCTGTCCCGCTCATCGCGCCGCTCTGGCGCGAGTCTGACAGTGACTGCACCCAGGCGCCCCACGACGCGTCCCGCATGCCCTCCCCGTAGCCGCTCTCAAACGCGGTCGTCGGGTAGTTCTTGCGGTCGGACGCAAAGTACTCCGGCCAGTCGCGCGTGGGGCGTCCGCCAGAGCCTGCAGTGCGCACGGATGCCGTACACACGGTACATGCAGCACATGCGGTGATGAAGCAGCATGCAAGGCACATGCTACAGATGCCAAGACCAGCCAATTCACCACGGATGCTGCATTGATCAAATGAGCAGCAGTGACATACTTTTGGGGGGGGGGGCGGGGTGTCAAGCCAGCCACCACCAGTGTTCATCAGTACACTCCCACTCAAGCACGCGTGGTACCGGTGCTTCCAACACTTGAGGTGGCCGCGCCCCCTCAATTGTCCGGGGGGCGGTGCTCGCGCACATCAACTTGGGGTGCACGCCTGTCCACAGTGCGCCAGTCCCAGCATGCATTCCTCCAGCATGCCCCTCCCCCCTCCGCCCCCCCCCACCCACCACCACCACCTGTGCAGCACATCATGCTCGTCAGCATATGATCTCTCGGTGCTCTGCTCCCACCTACCATAATCCACTGGGGGTGCCGGCGAGGGGTTGGCCAGGCGAGGCGCCTCCCTGGGGGGCGTGTAGTCACACGGCACTCGCCTGTACTGGATGGGGATCACGCCCCACCTCAGCTCCGCCAGCTGTGCAGTACACGCAGTACATGCAGTACACGCGAGGCAGGCACAAGCGCTTTGCGAACTGGTTTTCCTGCGCTAAATGTGTTGTATGCTGCATGGTGTGTGTCGACACATTGTGTGGCATACTGATATATATATATATATATATATATATATATATATATAGTGATAACGCGGAACGGTGCTGCGAGGGAGCTCTGCTGCGGTGACCGGTGTAAGTTACGGATTGATGCTATGCTTGGCCTAGGTTTGCTCAGCCTGAAGCCTGCATGGACCCCCCTCGTTCCTCATGTGCGTTGCATGTTGCCTTTCTTCAAGCAAGCGCTTTGCACGGTGGTGGTGCCACAGCAGCAAAGCAGTTCGGCGATGCCTCCGCCTGTTGCTGCCGCAGTGCAGTACACAGCCGCAGCCAGCGTGTTAAGTCATGAATACCTTTCGTGACTCCGGAGTGTGTGCAAGACATCATTTAAGCAGGTGATATTCGTGCTACGTCTGCAGCCAGATGGTTCACGGCCTTACGCGCTCAAAGCTCCACTTGCTGATGTCGTAGTGGTAGCTGTCGCCGCAGCACCAGCGGCGGTTGGAGTACTGGTTGGGGGGGTAGGTGCAGGGGCACACGTCGGTGATGCGCAGCACCAGGCTGGCGGACGCGTCGTAGCAGGACTGCGTGCGGTCGTAAGAGTTGCCGATGGCGTCGTTGATCCATGCGGGGCTGCATTTCACCTCAATGCACAGCCTGGTAGGAGATAGGGCCAAGGCATGGCATGCGAGCAGCGATTAAGGGGGGATCTCCAATCTCATCCCTGATCTGCTGCATGGATGGTGGATCAGCGTCACACGGGGTTACTGCAGGGGGGTGCGGTACTGTGCACTGAGAGCTGTTCACGGATCAAATCAGCATCCGAAGCCAGCTTGCCGTGCTCGCTTTGTGTAAAAGCTACAGGCAAGCTGCATCCAAGCAATTGTGTACGTGGGTCGTAAGCGTGCTGCCAAGCACGCACGCATGTACGAAACCTACGCACACACGAAATTCCAAAACGTTCATCTCCCCTCCCCTCCCCTCCCCTCCCCTCCACTCAACTCCGCAGGCCTCATCACAAGCACTATCTCATGCAGTACCTCATGCAGCCTACACATACTCTCCGGAAAGCACACTGCATGGCCCCACGGGAACCAAAGAACTCCACACACACACTCTCCACTCCGCAGGCGGCCTCACGAGCAGTCCGGCGCTCTCACCCGCAGCTCCCGGCGTAATCCGGCGCAACATCGGTGATGGCAGCAGCATTCCACCTGCATGCAGGGGCTCGCCATGCACGCGTCGGAACGGCCCCACGACTGCTCAAACAGTCAACGGTTTTTTCTTATCCGGCTTTGCGTGCACTTCAGCCGTTGCAAATCCGCATGCCATGACTCTTAAGACACCTCGTGCATGCATCCTGGCGCACATGCCATGACTCTTAAGATACCTCGTGCATGGACGCACTTAAGACACCTCGTGCATGCATCCTGGCGCACATTCACACACCGCCGAGCAGCAAACCATTGATTCGGTGTGTTGATTCTGCTGACTCATCCATTTGCACCAGCCGTGGTTGACCGAACAATTCAGCTGCTGGCTGCTTGCCACGCACCCGTGAGATTCGTCCTGACCCAAGGTTCCGAAGTTGCAGCTGCCTTCATGGCTGTGTGGCCAGCACAGTCGGCACGCACGTACACGCAGCATACACGCAAACAGCAACCTCAAAACATGCAAGGACCGCGGCGTGGGAGGCGTGTATCAGTCACTCAGTCAGTCAGTCAGTCAGTCAGTCAGGGTGTCATCACTTGCGGCCAGTCAGCAACTTCACCACAGCGGTGACGCTGCACTCTCAGCTTCAGGCCTTGAGCAAACACCCTGCCTGTGGGGTAAGCCGTCTTTGCAGCACTGGACAGGAAGTGCTGCAAGGGCTGCCTATGCACACATGGAAGAAAGCTCAGAGCGCCTCCCAGTAAAAACGCTCAACCGTGCAGCACCCGTGCTTTTGCGCTGACACTGCTGCCAAGCAACAACGCCGCGCACAAGAGACAGCCAGAGAGTTTGACCCACATGCTCCACCCATCTGTGCCATAGAAGGTGACGCGCCCTGGGTGCCACACCCAGTCATACGACGACGGCGGCTCCAGAGCCGCCACGCTGCCGCATAATATCGCACCGCAGGCCGTCAGCGCTGACCACAGCGCAGCAGCCTTCATGTTCCGCTGACTGCTGTGCAGGACCTACCACCCCCTGTCTGGACAGAGCGGCTGCACAGAGACGGAGCAGCGCACACCGGCTGTTAAGACAGCCCTGAAGAGTAAACGTAGCGTGTGTCGGCTGCACGCGCAGAGGCGGATGACGCTGCTAGTCACAGCCTAGGCAACGCTGTCCCATCAGCAGCACAGCCAAGTGGTTGAAGCAGGTTAAGCGTGCCGCAAGGGCATATGCCTTTTTGTGCTGGTGCTGTCGGAAGGAATGCGATGACAGCAAGCAGATCCACATCTGCGTTTTCGGGCAAGCACCCACTGATTCAAATGGCGGCTAATGCAAGGGAGTTTGCTGAGGGCTTCAATCTGCAGCTGCAGAGACAAGCGCTTAGTTAGCAGCATACAGGCAGCCAAGCGGCAGCATCTTGGCTTGCTGCAATGCTGTGCAACGAAGGGGGGACGGAGGATATGTGCACACGCGGATGAGGATGCTGACAACCCAGCAGCAGCCCGCGTGGGTTCCAAAAGCAGGCCTGAGCATCTGCTGCAACTATCACGGTTATGTTCTGCTGCCAGCAGGCGGCTGCTCGCCGCACATGCCATCCCCGCCACACACACCCGCTAATAACTTCCAGCAGACTTACGCCAGGGGCGGGCTGCATGGTCCCGCTGCAGGGCAAAGCTCAGCAGGTCAGACTGACTAAGCCATGCATGCGTACGTGCACGACGTGTGGTGTAACTCATAAGGACAACGGAAAGGAGTACGCATGCAAACAGCGGTGTAGTGATCGGCATTGTCGGCATGCAGAGCCCTGATTGGCCATCAAACACACAGCCTCTACAGTGGACGGGCTGCTCTGAGCAGCCAAAGGCCATTAAATGCGCGCAACAAACATGGTCAACAACGCAGCCACCTGGTGATGAGTCACTGATGATCAGGTGGCACACGGGAAGAATACAATAGAACACTGTAACTTACAA